>JABUQX010103753.1:25000-47222 GCA_015478945.1 Trachelipus rathkii
AAAGATCATTACTGTTCCTATTGGCTTATATAAGGTTATACTATTTATATAGCTAAAATACTATTATAATAGTGTTACTGAATTATCTTTCTATCTTATATATTATTAGGGGATATGTATTCTAGCTTCTGTAGCACGTGCAAATGCTATCTTCACTTGGGAAATACATTGTGGAAAGCTCGGTAACCTTATTGGGACGGGGAGTCGGATGCAAACTAGAAATTGTTGATTTTAATAAACTGGCCGTAGAGATATCAGAGATTGACGAATTAGGGCCACACAAAGTAAGATGTTGGATTCCAAAATCAGCAAGGGATGAACCACAGCAGATTCATTATGGGAAAATAGGGCCTTATCAATATCGATGTGGACATAAAAGAAATAAAAGAAGACATAAGAATTCTAGGAAATGACAAAACAGAAATATTAGAAATAGAAATAACAAATCAAATCAAATCTACAGAGAACGGACAAGTTACCCCTCCTGAAATGAAACAGGAGAGCACTTAATGTACAAAAACACTTAATGGGAAAAATAACTAAAACATTATGAACATTAATCAACCCATTGGAGCTCCGTAAAACGCAACCTAATCAATCACATCACAGTCTAAAAGCATCAAATCATATTATTATATATATTTAATATAATATATAGTATATATATATACTATATATATATTATATATATATTATATATATTATATATAGTATATTATATATTTATTATATATATATATATACTATATATTCATATAAACTGTTAGCCTCTACAAGAGCCACAATCCATATCTCAAAAACTACTTCAGCTACCGGAAAAAGGAATACATGCTGGAATCCTTGGCAAAAATTTTAGCCGAGGAAACTGTTAAAAAAAAAAAAAAAAAAAAAAAAAAAAAATTATATGCTCTGCATCCATGAATTTTGTTGCTGAAGGTGAAAGTTACATTTTGCCGAATTCGCTTGTAAAATTTTCGGTTCGGAAATGTAAAAAAAAAAAAATTAAATAAAAAATTATTAATAAAAAAAAAATTAAACATAAAAATGGCTATTTTTTTTTTGGGGGGGGAGCGGGGACAATAGTATACTATATATATATATATATATATATATATATATATATATATATATATATATATATATATATATATATTATATATAAAAATATATATATATAGTAAAGATATTACAAGGCAATTTAGGGGCCGGCGACGGGGAACAGCAGGCGGGGGGCACGTTTTTCCCATCACCCGCGTAGGGCGAGGGGCGGAGGACACCCCGCGACAACCCAAATAACAAAAGTGCAAGCGGGGGTTCCGGAGACACCCCCCGGAGGGGGGGAAATTACGCTCCTACTCGTAAGTTCCCCCGGAGGCCGAGAAACCCCGATCCGCTGCCATTCGGTGCGGTATACCATTGGGGTATTCTTTAGTTAAAAAAAAAAAGCAAAATTTAATAGAAAGTCTTTATTTTAACGAGTAACCAATAAAAGGTCTCTAAATAGGCCCTCTAATCATATTACTATAATTATTAACAATAAATTTTTTTTATTTTTTTATTTTTTTTTACATTTTCCTATCCAAAATTTTACCAGGATTCCAAAAATGTATTCGTTTTCGCTGTAGCTATTGTAGTTTTTGAGATATAATTTTTTTTTATTTTTTTTATTTATTTTTTTTTTTTACATTTTCCGCAGGCCTAAAATTGGACCAGCATTCCAGCAATGTATTCCTTTTCCCGGTAGCTGTTGTAGTTTTTGAGATATGGATTGTGGCTCTTCTAGAGGCTGACCATATATATATAATATTCATTATATATATATAATATATATTCACACTATATATATACTATATACTATATTATCTACTATCATATATATATATATATATATATATTATATATATATATATATAAATACTTAAAATGCTCATGCATGCCTCGGATTTCTGGGGAAAAACAGATAAATTAAAAAATATATATTTATATAAAAAAAAAACCAAAGCCAACAGCATCTGATGTTCCCAGGCGGTCTCCCATCCAAGTACTAATCAGACCCAACGTTTCTTAACTTCGCTGATCGGACGAGAAGCGGTGATTTCAACGTGGTTTGGCCGTTGACGTAAATAAAAGTAAAAAAGCATTATAAATTTTAAAAATTTCTTTCAAAATTAACAATTAAATCATTTCAAAGATGCAATCTTTCTCCTGATGCTTGTAGAACGTTCTCTATCTTCAATTGATTCAAAATATTAATTAATTATTATTAATTATCGAAGACAAGGTGTCATTGATAACATGACCTCGGCATTTTTAGTAAAAACTGTTACATTCCAAATCTTGGAATTTTCTATTTCTAACACTAAACACCATAAGCCTTCGAAAAAAAATACGACTTTTTAGGGGTCTCAAAATTTGGAAAAATATAATTTTAAAATAGGCTTTTCATGGACACTTTAAATTTTTAGAAAAAAAAAAAAAAAAGATATTACTTTAAAAAAATAAAAAAAGGTAAAAACCAACAGCAACTGGTGTTCCCAGGCGGTTTCCCATCCAAGTATTAACCAGACTCAACCTTAACTTGCTGATCGGACGACAAGCGGTGTTTTCACGTGGTATGTTTTCGTGACAGAAATTCATGGGATCCTTTCGTCTTTTATCCTTTTTTTACAATGCTTTTCATTTCAAAAAAGGCTTGCCAAGATTCTTGAAATGGTTTAAGGGTATTTCAATGTGGAATGTTCATTGACAACAAAATAGGTATCTCCATGTTTTCGTAAAGCCTTATCTCTTCTTTCATGCGACGGTATTTCAAACAGCTTTAAGATTTTGACATTTTGTCACTTATATTTGATTAACTTATAAATTTCTACGCAACGCGATACAACCAATTTCCCCATTTCTTCCAACTACACAAAATCGTGCGAAAAAACACAATGTTTATATATATATATATATATAATATATATATAATATATCATTCTATATATATATATATATTATATACTATTATATATTACTATATATATATATATATAATATATCTATACTATCATTATATATATATTATACTATAATATATACTAATATATAGCCCAGCGTTCACACATAGTATATCCGTCATATGTATCTCAAAAACTATTACATGCTACAGTAAAAAACGGAATACATTGGGTGAATCGCTGGTCCAATTTTACAGTACGGAAATGTAAAAAAAAAAAAAAAAAAATAAAAAAATAAATAATTATATCTCAAAACACTACCAATAGCTAACAGCGAAATTGGAACTCACTATTTTGGAAATCCTGGGAAAATTTCCATAGAAATTGCTTTATACAGCGGCACACTACGGGGGCTTCGAGCCGACGGGGGAACATAGGGGGGGACGTTTTCCAGATACCCCGTAGGGGGAGGGGCGGAGGAACCCCCTCGACACCACCCAAATACCAAAGAGCGTGGGTTCCGGAGACCCCTCCCCGGAGGGGGGCGAATTAGTCCTACCCCGCGTAGTTTCCCCGAAGGCCGAGAGACGCCGACTCCTGCCATTTTTGTGCGGTATATACCCTTGGGGTATTCTTTGTTAAACCTAAAAAAACGCAAAATTTGATAGACAAGTTCTATTTATTTAATAGAAGTCTATTTACTTTTAACGAGAAACCAATAAAAAGGTCTCTAAAATAGGCCTTCTAATCATATTCTATAATTATTTAACAATAAATTTTTTATTTTTTTTATTTTTTTTAAATTTTCTTTATGTGAAATTTTCCCAGGATTCCAACAAATTGTATTCGCATTTCTTTGAGAATTATCAAAGTTCTTTGAGATATATTTTTTTTTTTTTTTACCATTTTCCGTACTAAAATTGCAACCAGCATTCCAACAATGTATTCCGTTTTACTGTAGCATTAATAGTTTTTTGAGATATATATTGCACGAGTATAATATATGCTGGAAATCAATATATATATATATATATATACTATATCTCTATATAATATATATCATATACTATATATATAATATATATTATATATTATATACTATATATATATATATATATTATACTATATATTATATACTTAAAATGCTCATGCAGCCTCAGATTTCTGGGAAAGAAACAGAATAAAATCTAAAATATATATATATAATCTATATATATATATATATATATTATATAATATAATATATATATATATATATATATATATATATATATATATATATATATATATATATATATATATATATATTTTAAGTAAAAGCCAACAGCATCTGATGTTCCCAGGCGGTCTCCCATCCAAGTACTAATCAGACCCAACGTTTCTTAACTTCTCTGATCGGACGAGAAGCTGTGATTTCAACGTGGTTTGGCCGTTGACGTAAATAAAAGTAAAAAAGCATTATAAATTTTAAAAATTTCTTTCAAAATTAACAATTAAATCATTTCAAAGATGCAATCTTTCTCCTGATGCTTGTAGAACGTTCTCTATCTTCAATTGATTCAAAATATTAATTAATTATTATTAATTATCGAAGACAAGGTGTCATTGATAACATGACCTCGGCATTTTTAGTAAAAACTGTTACATTCCAAATCTTAGAATTTTTTATTTCTAACACTAAACACCATA
Source organism: Trachelipus rathkii (assembly GCA_015478945.1). Taxonomy (NCBI): domain Eukaryota; kingdom Metazoa; phylum Arthropoda; class Malacostraca; order Isopoda; family Trachelipodidae; genus Trachelipus; species Trachelipus rathkii. The sequence goes on from JABUQX010103753.1 coordinate 29,629, forward strand.
AGCCTTCGAAAAAAAATACGACTTTTTAGGGGTCTCAAAATTTGGAAAAATATAATTTTAAAAGAGGCTAATATCTCCATACCTTTCAATCTTTTGACGGAAAAACTTACAAAAAAAAGATATTACATTTAAAAAAATAATAATTTAAAAGCCAACAGCAACTGGTGTTCTCAGGCGGTCTCCCATCCAAATATTAACTAGACCCAACTTTGTTTAACATCGCTGATTGGACGAAAAGCGGTTATTTCAACGTGGTATGTTTGTTGACAAGAAATTATGGGATCTTTTCGTCTTTATCCTTTTTTACATGCTTTCATTTCAAAAGGCTTCCAAGATTTTGAAATGGTTTAAGGGTATTTCAATGTGGAATGTTCGTTGACAACAAAATAGAGTAAATTTCAATCTTTAATAAAAGCCTATCTCTTCTTTCATGCGGCGGTATTTTCAAACAGCTTCCAAGATTTTGACATTTTGTATTATATTTGGAATTAAACTTATAAAATTTTACGCAACCGATACACCATTCCCCATTTCTTCCAACTCAATCGTGCGAAAACACATAATGTTTATTATATATATATATATATATATATATATATATATATATAATATATATATATATATATCTAATATATAGTATATATATTATATATATCTATATATATATAATATATATTATATATATATTATAAATGCTCATGCTGCGCTCAGAATTTCTGGGGAAAAGAAACATAACTTAAAATTATTATATACTCCTTTATATATCCATCTCATATATACTATTTATTATACTATATATACATATCTCCCTCCTCATCTCCCACTCGTCTCCTTCCGTCACTCTTCGCCTCCTCTTTCTCTACTATATATATATATATATAATACTATTACTATATATATATCTATATACTATATATATATATACTATATATATATAATAATATATATCTATAAATATATATATATATATATATATATATATATATATATATATTATTACTAACCGGTTTATAAAAAAAAAGCAAAAGCCAACAGCATCTGATGTTCCCAGGTGGTCTCTCATCCAAGTACTAATCAGACCCAACGTTGCTTAACTTAACTTCGCTGATCGGACGAGAAGCGGTGATTTCAACGTGGTTTGGCCGTTGACGAAAAGAAAAGTAAAAAAGCATTATATATTTTAAAAAACTTCTCTTCAGTCAAAATTTACAATTAAATCATTTCAAAGTTTTTACTCCTCCTGATGCTTGTAGGACGTTCTCTATCTTCAATATGTTCAAAATATTAATAATTTTGGAGGAGGTAGAGCTACCAGCATTGGACCATTTCAAATGGATTAACTCAAAATAACTGTTACATTCCAAATTTAGAATTTTTCTATTTTAACACCAAACACCATAGCCTTCGAAACAAATACGACTTTTTAAGGGTCTCAAAAGATGGTGGAAAAATATAATTTTTAAATAGGCTAATATCTCCATACCTTTCAATCTTTTGACGGAAAAACTTAAAAAAAAAAGATATTACATTTAAAAAAATAAAATAATTTAAAAGCCAACCTGCAACTGGTGTTCTCAGACGGTCTCCCATCCAATTACTAACCAGACACAACCTTGTTTAACATCGCTGATCGGACGAAAAGCGGTTTTTTCAACGGGGTAAGTTTGTTGACAAGAAATTATGGGATCTTTTCGTCATTATCCTTTTTTCCATGCTTTCATTTCAAAAGGCTTCCAAGATTCTGAAATGGTATAAGGGTATTTCAATGTGTAATGTTCGTTGACAGCAAAATACAGTAAATTTCAATCTTTAACAAAAACCTATCTCTTATTTCATGCGGCGGTATTTTTAACCAGCTTCCAAAATTTTGACACTTTGTATTATATTTGGAATTAAACAATTTTACGCAACCGATACACCATTCCCCATTTCTTCGGACAAAGTTACTTAACGCCCACCCGAAATGGGAGATCTACATATTCTAATTTATATATACATATACTATATATATATACTATAACTATATAATATCTATATAATATATATATATTTTATTATATATATATATACTATATATATCATATATATATATATATATATATATATATACTTAAAATGCTCATGGATGCCCTGCAGATTTCTGGGGAAAAGAACACGATAAATTAACAAAATATAATGTATATCAAAACACAAAAGTGCCAAAGCCAAACAGGCTCATGATGTTTTCCAGGCGTCTCCCTATCCAAGTACTAATCAAGACCCAACGGTTTCCTAACTTCGCTGATCGGACGAGAAGCGGTGATTTCAACGTGGTATGGCCGTTGACGAAAATAGTAAAAAAGCATTATATATTTAAAAACTTCTTATTCAAAATTTACATTTAAATCATTTACAAGATGCAGCCTTTCTCCTGATGCTTGTCAGAGGTTCTCTATCTTTAATTGATTCAAAATATTTAATTAAGTTGTATTAAATGATCGGAAGCCAAGGTTGTTCATTGATAACATGACCTCTGCACTTTTAGTCAAAACTGTTACAATCCAAATCTTGGAATTTTCTATTTCTAACACCAAACACCATAAGCCTTCGAAACAAATACGACTTTTTCGGGGTCTCAAAATGTGGAAAAATATAATTTTAAAATAAGCTAATATTTTTATAAAATATAAATTTTATTTTATTATATATAATATTATTATTATATATATATATATATATATATATATATATATATATATATATATATATATATATATATATATATATATATATATATATATATATATATATATATATATATAATTTTTTATAAATATTAAAAAATATTTTTTCTAAAATATTTTTTAAAGAAAATAACCGTAGTGGTTATTTGTTTTAATTTTATAAATTTTTTGAAGTTTTTAGAGAAAATAAAAATTCCCCGAAATTTGGGGGAAATTATTCTGAATTCCCCGAAAAAAATTTAATAAATATTTTAATTGAAATTTTAATGAATGCTTCTTGTGAAGCTGATAAATTGTATGTGAGAACTGGAGACTGTGTCTCTTATAAGCTCCCACACCAAAAAAAAAATAGAAAAAAAAACCTATAGAGGGGAAAATATGTTTAGGGGGAATAATATAAGTGACACGAGGTCAAACAATAAAAAATTTATATAAAAAACTATTAATAAAAAATAGTTTAAAAAGGTGTGGCAAATGATTTTTAAAAATTTTTAATGAAAATTAGGGTGAAAGTTCGTGTGCCAAGTATTTAAGACAACACGGACGTAGGGCGCCACTTAAATGTGGCGCAAGGGATTAAAAATATAAATTTTAAATAGGAAAGTGGTTATGAACACGATGGGGTCAAAAAATGTTCAACCACGTTGGGCGCCAATTAAATGGTCTAAAAGGATTAAAAAAAATAAATTCTAAATGAGGAAGTGGTTTGAACAAAATGTCAAAAATGTTCAACCACGTTGAGAGCCAATTAAATGTGGTTAAGGAACTGACAGGAGTTCCAACACGTTAGGGCGCCACTTAAATGATTTTAAGTGGGGGCGTGAGTTAAAACACCGTTGGGGGCCAATTAAATGTTGGGATTTGTGACCCAGTCCCAGGTAGCTGGGCTAATGAAGACCAGATCACAAACCAACACTTTCCTGCTTTCAAGAGCAAATCTCTGCCGCGGTTAACCACTTCGTCTCCGATCCGTCTGAAGCAGCCATGAATAACTGCGAAACTTATATTCATATACTATTTACTATTATATATATTATATAATATATATATATATATTAGTTATATATATTTATATACTATATATATATTATATAATAACTTATATATATTATAGTATATATATATATATATAGTAATATATACTAATTACACGGTTGGAAAAATCTTGTGAACGCAGGGTAATTGCTATTTTATAATATCATATATATATATATATTACTATATAATATCATTATTATAATATAATATAATATATATATATATATATATATATATAACTACATTATATATATCTATATATATTATACTATATATATATATATATACTATATATATTACATAGTTAGTTATGGAAGGTTTGAAGCTGAGGAAATAAGGAAGAATGCCCCAGAATTTACAGTTTTCTTTATCTATCGAGAATTTGGGAACGAAAAAATGTTATGTTGTTTCTCTATTTAATCGAAATTTAACTCTCCCAATATTTATTATATTTGAAAATGAAATTATATTCTTTATAATGTAGGTCGCTTTCGGTTGTTAATAGTAATAAAATTTTTATTACGAAATTATCGATGCGTTAACGAACATGTGTGACAACGTAATCGAACAAGTGTAGTATAATTTTTTATGTTAACAAATATGTGTTTATATCTCAAGAGTTGACCAAGATAAAAAAAACTCGTCAAGTCTCGAAGGTATGACCCAATAACTAATGACAAATTTTATTGTGATAAAATACATTAAAATTTATACTACTAAGAGCTTTCTGTAAGTAATAACTTACAAAGCCGAATAATAATAATTAATTAATAATACATAATAATAATTAAATAATAATAATAATAATAATAACAAAAGGCAATGTACTAACTACAATAAAATAATAATAATAATGATAATAATAATAATAATAATAATAATAATAATAATAATAATAATTAATAAATAATAAATAATTATTAATTTATAATAATAATTACCAATATAATTTATTATGTAGGAGTAGTACAATCTTTAAGAATACCAAGTATCTTAATAAAGGAAACGAATTTGCCTATCGTAAATGACCTTCTAACCTTTCGTTTTTTCATCGTGTCTTGCTTCTTACAATAGAACGCAAAAACACAATAGGAAACTTACAAGCAAGTTTATACATTTAGGGAAGACTAATTATTACTACCAGACAGTGGTGACCTCTATCTGTGGGGTATAAGACTACTACTTGCTCTACCACCAGGGAATACTAACTACTTATAGTAACTACTGTAATGGTTACTACGATAAACATGCATGCAGTTGATGATAACGCATCGTTAAAAGTTACACAAAATTCCGAAAACTTCGCAAGCAGCTGAAATAATTTTATGGTTTCAACGATAAAAATTATATATATTATATATATATATATAATTATATACTATATATTCCTATATATATATATATATACTTATAATATATATTATATATATATAATATATATATATATTATATCATATAGAGAACCATCAACCAATGATTTAAAACCATAAAATATGTAGGAATAAATAAACAACCTTCTCGTTTGATAGTTAATTAGTAGACAGAACATTAAAAGAAATACAACATATAACATAAAATTACGTGTGCGGCAGCTACATTAATCGAATAAATACATCCATAAATCCTACATGCCCCCCTGATTGCTTCATCCAAAAGAATGAACAATCATACTATCTTCCGAACATCCAAAATATGTCTCGCGATCCCGTCAACTTCAATTTTTCTCCTTGACAACAATTTTGAAATTCTGCCCCTATCCCAACTCGAAAAACACCTCGCACCATTTGGCTTCACCCATACCTCTTCTCCGACGCCAAATTCCTTATTAACGTTCTCCATCAACTCCTCTTCCGCGGAATTACCCTTAATATTATCCGGATTCCTCCATTCATAGTTGTATTTTTATCGTGACAAGGGCAACTGACTCCTTCATTTCCTACCCTGGCAGCGAGTTTATAACCAAAGACGCGCCTTCGATCACACTAATGTTTGACCTCCCCCAAATCCTTTTGATTGACCTATGATTCCTCTCAATGATTCCATTGCAATTACTCCTGAATGCCGCCCTGAATATTAAATCCACGTTCCATTTCTTGCAAGTCTCCCTCAGTTCAACTCCTCTAAAGCTCGCCGCAATTATCCAGTATAATTTCATTAGGAAACCGTGTTCAAAGAATACCCTCCTCCAACTTCCCACTAATTTCTTTTTTCACTTCGCCCCTTAATATCCTTCCAGATTGCAAACACTACTCTCCACAATCTATTTCGATAAAATTTCTATTTTTTCGCCCCCAAATAATGTTTATATGAATTGCCAATCTCTCCATAATCCCACAACGCCTAAACTTCCTTTACCATATTTCACTGGATTAGGATCTTTTGACTGACATTTTTTTGCATTTCTTTATGCACTCTTCAACATCCTTCATTTTTTACCTCTTTGTCTTACCCTTCCTCGCTGCAAACATAGTTTTTTCCAAACCGCAATGATTTCTCCCATGGATTCTATCGATTTCCTTCTAATGCCATGCACAGCAAATCTCTCATCCATTTAAGAACTCCACCACTTCTTAATACCCCTTGTCAACTTATCCGCTTTATTTTCTTCTGACTTTACCAAGTTAATTTTTATTTTCAACTCAAATTCCTCCATTATATCTGAAATAATTCCCAATCTTATTTTCACCAACACATCTGCGGCACCTTTCGATTTCAATCTACAATCCATGTTTATCGCATTCCTAACCCAGTTTACCACTGTCTTTGAATTGAACATTATTTCTACCTCCTTAACACCCCATTTTATACATAAATTCAGTCCTTTTAAAACTGCGTCCAGTTCTGCAACATTAATGTGACCGCAATCTGCCTTCTTCCTCAGCCAGCAAGCATCTTCTACTGTTTTCCCATCTATCTCCAAGATCGCTCCCAACGCTAAATTGCTGGCGTCGCACCATATCCTCCCCCTACTTGAGTCGCCCACGAACCGCAGTCTCCTTCCACAGGATCATTTGTTTCCCACACCTGCTTCACAAACTTTGACCAAAATTCATTGCAATTTTCTTCCGATATCATCATTCCATTTCTTTTCCTTCCGCGATCTTTTTTAACAAGCTACAAATCACCCTTAACCATCCCGCGATTGGATAATGCCCAATCAACTTTCCACAGACTGAGAACAACTCCCTCCTTGAAATCTTCAAAATTTCATCAATTTTTGGCAAATCATTCCTCCTTCTAAATTCTATCTTTCCTTTATTTCCATTGATCACTCTCATCCCAAGAACTCTTCCTCCAACAACCTCCTCCGTATCCTTTGACACTAACCCGAATTTCAAAAGATGTTTCCTAACTTCCTCCGCCTCAATTACTTCTTCATTTACCAATATATCGTCGATGTATGATTCCGTCCCCTCAAAAACTCTCCTGTCCTTTTCCCTCACTTTTCTTAAGATCTTCGTCATAATCCTCGGGGCACTGCACAGACCAAATCCTAGTCTCGTCAAGCAGTACGTTTTTCCTTTAAAACTCACTAGTTGATGCTTCCAAAGACTCTTGTCGACTCTTATCTGCAAATAAGCAGCTTTCAAATCGACTAATTTTCTCCCTCCTCTTATCTTTCTCCATTTCCTTACCGACTCATCACATACTCCAACTTCATCATCGGTGTGGCACGACACGAATTTGTTCAATTCTCTATAATCTAAAACGGGCCTAACTTTGCTTTTGTTGATTTGTCTCGCACCGCACATGTAAGCGCAATAAGCTTCTGCTTCACACCCCATTCCATTCCAACAGAATTCCCTCTCTTATCCATCCCATCACTTCTTCATCGAATTTATCTTTCACCTCCTTTTATCAAATGTCTTATTTAACACGCCTCTCATGTTGTTCCTTTATCCTTTCCATAATATCTTTTCCATTTCCATTTTATACTCCAAAAATTCACCGTTAAAAATGACGCAACGGAAACTTTATCATTAATTTACAATACACTCATTATACTTCATGGCTTCTTCTTTCTCATAACATTTGTTTTTTCTCTTCAAGCTTTCAATCCCGAAACTAATGCTATTTTCTTTTATCGTCACCCCACCAAACTTCGATTTAACGTCATACCAAGGATGACATCGATGTCCTCATCATCTTCTCTAACACCAATACTTCAAATTCAAATTCCACCCCTTCGATTTCAATAAGCACCGATCCTCTGCCAACTGTTTCTACTGCCCTCCCATCAATGCTTATAATTTTATCTCCACCTTTCGCGTTCACTCTCCTATTTTTTTGAAATTAAAGACTTTGGAACAGCCTTGAATCTACTAGCCCTGCACCCAATCAATTTGAACTTACCTGTAATTAAGGTAAACCACTCGTGGACATTTCTTAAGGGAATATTTCCAGCACAATAATAGCTTCTTTCGTTTCCCGTGATTTCTCGCCTACATCGAATTGCCACATTCCGACTTATATGGCCCGCTTTTTCCCACCCGGCAAGAGAACATCTGAATTCTCTCCCACCTCTCACAAGTTCTTTTTTAGATTGCCTCACCACCGCAAACATAACAGGCGATTCTTGATTGTTTTTTAAAATAAGCTTTTTTCTCTTCTCTCATGAACTTTCAATAATTACATATATTTTCCGAAGTGATAACCGCCCTTGCTCTACTTAATATTTCCTCAATACCACAACTTTCTATGTTTTCCTTTGCTCTTAGTTCCTTTGCTATTTTTTCAGGAAGACCGTTGACAAATAATCTCTTCAGCAATGTTTCTCCCCCAACATTAGCACTCCTAGCTAGCCTCTTAATCTCATTCATATAAACCTCAATGTTTTCACCACTCCATCTCCTAGCACACAGCTGACTGAAAGAAACAAATGGGTCTTCCCCGTATACTTCTCTTAATTTTTTCTTGATTTTCTCTGCAGACAACTTCTCTTCCTCACTAAGTTCCAAATAAACGGCCAAAGCCTCTTTCTCCAGTAACATCGGCAGCAATGATTCCTCGTTCTTTAACTTTGGGGATTTGACCACCGGCTCGACTTTCAGAATCTACGACTCTAAACCTCCCACGCCGTCAAAAGGCTTTACATCGTCAAAAATTTTAAATCTGCTCGAAGTCATCTTGAATTTCTCTCTTTAGCAAGGATAGCTTGTAGGAATAAATAAATCAACCTTCTGATAGTTAATTGTAGACCAGAACATAAAAAGAAATAAGGCATCACTAACAGTACAAATCTAGTTGCGGAGTCTAACATAATGAACAATCCATCAATAATCTACGAAAATATATAATTTTATGCCTATAACACGATAGAAACTTTCTTGTTGTCAGACAGGGTTGCTTGGTTTAAACAATTACATTTCGTTGATTTTTTCAAATTACGAAGTCAACACGTAATGTAAGATTTTATATTTTCATCTTATTGTTTATACTTTTATTTTTTGTTTTGTCTCTTTATAATCAAAGGCATAGACCCTTTTTTCCCAAAATAAAAAAAAGGGAAACAGCACTTTTTGTTAATTTAAAGTCCTATCTCCTTTCTAGTTTCAAATTTTCAATGCTTTACAATTTTTTTCGTTGCACGAAAAGTTCGAGTAACTAGAAACTCTTCGACTGATAATCTGTACTACAATTATAATATCTAAATTTAATTTTAACAAAAAAAAAAAATGATTCATTTTTTTCTTTGTTGACGATGGCAATAATGTAAACAACCTATCAGCCATTTTAATTGAAAATTTTCGATTTTAACAGCAACCAAAATTTTTTCTTTATAAGACATTTATTATAATGAATTTTCTTTCATTTCTACGTTTTTGCATATTACTTTTCTTTTATTTATTATTTTTTTATCCAATCTTTGAATTTAAAATTTTTCTAATTCTTCCCCTTTATGTCAGACACCCCAAAAATATGATTTTTTTTAATTTTCCCCTTTAGACGTTTTTGTTTACGTTTTTTGGGTGTGACTTTATGTTTTTATTTTTAAAAACAAAAAAAACATTTCAATGTACGCTGGCGTTGTTTGAAATGGCCTGACAATTTTTAAACTCTAGCTTTCCCGAAAAACAGGAGTAGTTAGAAAAAGAAAGTTCAAAACCTCGAAAAATCTATTCTCCAACCTATACATTGAACTGGACCACTAGATTTTAAGACGAAGTAAAACGGTTGATTTGAAAGATCGATCGCGCGCGAATATTTGGAAAATTTGGTGATGAATCATACCAATAAAATTCAAAAACGTGGGTCGATTCGAATTAATTCCAAATCATGAGGACTATTCTAACAGAAACGTCATCAAACATTTTTATATAACAACTGCGTGGTCACTATCAGATGCGAATCATTCTATACTGGAAGCAATTCAACATAAGAGACGCTGATTTGATATATAATGTTTTGTAATAAATTCTATCAACTGAACATGAATACGAATCAAAAATAAAGCCTTTTTAATACACATCTGAAAGTAAAGAAGGGGGGCTAATAGCCATTAGTAGGGAAATCAAGAAGAGGAGGAACCAGAAGGCAAGAATCAAGAAATTACACCTACCTTACGTCAAAAATTTTTCCTAAGAAACACTGGGCTTAAAGAAAGGAAGTTTTTTCAGTTTTTTTCGATCAATTAGCAACAACTTAAACAAACAAATCTTGACCCTAAGTAAGGTCAGCCTGTCCGCTTCTTGAATAGCGAGGATGCTTCTAAAAGGAAGTTTGAGATCCGTCTAGCAGGATAAGTCTGGTCAGAAAAATTTTGTATTATCTCTATACTGCATTGATAAGTGAATCTGGTAGAAATCTCTGTAGTTGGAACTCGGATAATGCAAATTAAATGGGAACGGAGTCCTTGTTGAAAGTGCAGTTAGATTATAAAAACATGAGACTTCCTCTCGCTCCGTGCTACGCGCCGCTTAATATCAATTGGAAAGGAACTAAGAGCGGTTGACATCTGCAGTATTTTAGTCAAAAAACATTAATCTTGTATTATCAGTTATCGATTAATAAATTGATTAAAAAAAGATAGTAAATTTAAAACTGTATATTACAATAAATTAGTTATGTAATGAATCAATATAGTTTTGTCGCAAAAAATCACCAAAAGTTTCAATGACAGCCTTTGGCAACTCAAATCTAGTTAGTAAAGCGTGGGTTTTACTCCCATAAGAAATTATATAATAATAATGTAATTTTTATTAATGTAATTGTTAAGTTTATTAAACATTGATCAAAATATTCAGTATTTTTCTGCTTATTTTTGAATATTTTTTTTTTTCGTAGAGTAACTATGAAACATATATTGTCTGACAATCTTCAATTGGAAAAACAACAAGGGTCATCGTGACCAAAATTCTTGACCTTTTCTGATCCGGAGAGGTTCAATGATATTTATACAGGGGTAAGGATAAACATGTTTTAGGATCATTTTGATAACATCTTAACAAAGTCTGACACTCATGGAGCACCTGGTTAACGAAGATAGGGAGGGAAAACTTTCAAAAAAAAATGAAAAATTTTCCAAATTGAAATGCCTATTTTGACAGAATGATTCGATTATATTTATATTATGTAATCAACACTTTGACCAATTTGTCAAATTAAACAATATAGGTCCCATATTCTTAAGTAAATAACTTAAGAAAAAGTTTGGAGGACTTTAAAACTGTTGATGAAAAATAAATTGAAGCGGTTACATTGGTATGCACTTTTTAATTTATCAATTTTGCAAAACAGGCAGGTTCTGCGTATATTACTATTATATATATAATATAGTAAATAATATATATATATATATATATATATACTTAATATTATTATATATAGTTAAAATATATTATTATATATATACTTATATACTAATATCTATCTTAAGTTTCTCTTATTTTAAATATAATACTATATTATAGTATAATATATATATTAACTATATATATATATATATATAAATACTATATATATATACTATATATATACTATAATTTATATATATATATATAATAGTACAGTTATACACTACTAAAATAACTCTGTGATCAAAATCAAAGGTTTAATATTACAAAATTGGATCATAATAAGAAAAACAAAACAAAAACGTGATTCCAGAAAAGGAAAACAAACAAGATTAACTCAAACAAAAAACAAAATAGAGGCATTAAATTCTATTTTAATGGGCAACTAAATTAACATGGAATATTAAAAGTATTAACAGCACCAGAAAAATTCTCAAAACTCACCAGATCACAGACAAGTCTCAGACATCTTCAAGTTTCTTATTATTTGGAATGTAAACAGACATGAACTGTGTTTGACTGTTTCCCCGAGTTTAAAGTAGCTGTAGCTTTAAAATGGCCGGAATCACTATTAAGAGAGGGTTTAATGTTGTAAATGTACAAAGTTTCTAAAATATGTAGGTTGGTTGTCGAATTTGTTTGGGTTACTATATTAAAATTATTGTAGTTAAAGGTGTGGTCTTGAGTATGTGAGTGATCTCTATAATAGCGGAATGGGAAGGTGAATTCAACCAAGCTTTGATACGAGTAGAAATGCCTCTGTACTTGTTTATCCTCACGTGGAATTGGCGCGAGGTGTTGCCAACGTAACTAGCATTATAGTTATCACAAGTAAATTTATAAATAATTGAGGATCGAAGAGCTTCAGGGACATGTTCCTTATGGTTGCAAAACGAAGAGATCGTGGATGAATTTAAATACACAACTGAATAATATTAACTTTACAAAGGAAGAAGAAGTTGATGGCACCATTCCATTTTTGGATATGTTTAATTAAGAAAAACAGATGTTATATTTTAAACCATACAATGTTTATCGTAAAAACTTTTTCGGTCAGGGTTTTAATTTTTTTTAGTCCACCCACTTATTATATAAATGTAACAGTATTAAACTTTAGTATATAGAGCGCCTATCACCTTAGTTCTAATAACCGTCTCATGCATGAAGAATTTTAATTTTCTCTTTAAATTGTTTTTTCAAAATAATTGTTACTGCGAAAGCGTTTTCCCCCGTTTCATTAGCCTATAAGTACATAAAGGATTTTCTGAACTCGCGTTCCACATCCAAACCTCTAACGAAGTTTCTTTATTGTTAAATATGTCGCTATTTTTTATGAACATCATTCTTCACGAAAACTTCGTAAAGAATTTATCCTCCCTCTTACAAAGCTTTTTCCCCAATTGAATGTTAAGTTAGTATTAACCTCATCCACGATCTCTTCGTTTTGCAACGCTAAGGACAAATGTCCCTGAGCTCTTCGATCCTCGAATATTTAGTAAATTTTACTTGTGATAGCTTGTAATGCTAATTATATGGGCAAGTATCCGTCCGCCAATACCCGTGAGGATTGACGAGCACAGAGGCATTTCCCCGTACGCAAAACTTGTTGAATTCCCCCTTCCCATTCAGCTATTGAGATCTCTTCACAATACTCAGACCACACCTTTTAACTACAATAATTTTTAATATTTTAACATCCAAGCAAATTCGACAACCAACCTACATATTTTTAAGAAACTTTGTCACATTCAAACATTAAACCCTCTCTTATTAGTGATTTCGGCCCATTTAAACTGCAGCTACTTTTAAGCGTGCGATACACTCTCAACACGTCATGTCTGTTCTAACATTCAATAATAAAACTTGGAAGATTCTGAGACTTTCGTCTTGGTGGGTTTTTGGAGGATTTTTTGGTTGCTTGTTAGTACTTTAATATTCATTTTTAATTTAGTTCCCATTTAATATAGAATTTCGAATCCTCTTTTTTGTTTTGTTTGATGTGTAATCTTTGTTTGGTTTACCGTGACGGAGGCGACGCTTTTTGTTTGTTTTTCTAATTTAGATAAAATTCTTTTGTTAAATACTTTAAACCTCCTTGGATTTTGAATCACAGACGTTATTTCCCTAGTGTATACTGTACTATTATATATATAGTATATATATACTATATATTATATATATATATATTATAACTATAATCTATATATATATTTAACCCTATAGCTCGTTATCTATGTATATATTTATATTATTTATTATAATATATATATATATATATGCCTCTGAATTTGCATATTTTATTGAAACTGGTACTATCGTTAGACAATAAATAATGCACTAGACTTGGGTCGAATATTCTTCATGAGTTAATGGGTCATAATTATCTATCCTGTCCACACAACCCACCCGGCCCTTATTTTAGCTATTTCTAGATGTGGTAAAGGCAATTAGTAAGTGAGAAACCGAGAATATTTGGAGAAAGTTTTGTTACACAACCGCCACACACAACATTATATCACCCTACCCCCCCTACTATATATATATATACCCTCATAGTATTATATATTTATTATATATATCTCTCTCACCTACCCCTCATATTATATATTATATATATCCTATTTATATTATCACCCTTATCTATCTATTTTATTTGTATATTTATATCTACTATATCGTTCCAGCATCTCCCGAAGAGTTTCAAGGCATGTCTAACTAGAAAAACTATAACATTACAGGAACAATTTTTAAATACATTTTTTTATCCCTTCAGCATTCAGTAATTTCATCGAAGACAACTTAAAAAAATAATAATTTAATCTAATATTTATTAAATAACTCCTTAAATATTAGTAAACCAATCCTATTTTCACCTGAAATAGTGCACGCTCTGAGTGCCTTGCCACACCCCTGGACTTAGTTCTTCGATGAGCAAAGATTTGTATATCCACCGTTTTGTCTCTTCTCGAGAGAAAAATTATTTATTTTTTTTTTTTTTCTTTTTATTCGCTTTTTAGGGGGTTTTTGAGCCGTGACGGCAGCGGAGCAGAGGCCTGTGGTACAATAAGTCCCCGCTCGTCTCGCGCCGAGCCAACACCCGACTCTTATATCCATTCGTTTCTTGTTTACCCGTAGGTTATTCTTCTAGTTTTACAAATAAAAATTCAACATTTGGCACCTTTTTTTGCTCAGTCAGCTCATTCGGATTAAGGGAAAATCTTCAATTCTCAAAAATACTAATTTTTTCAACATTTTTACCAATTTTAATTTTTCTAAAAGCTTATTTTTTTTATTTTTCTTTTTAATTTCCGCTCGTAGAAATTGGTCTCCTCCAATTAATTAAAATATGATATTATTTTCGTGTAGCTGTTATAGTTTTTTAGTTTAACATGCCCTGAACTTTTCGTATTCTTACACACGCTTCATTATCATGATATATATATATATATTATATATATTATCATATATATATATACCTACCTTATATACCTATCTATATATATAATATATATACTATCACTATATATATTTAAAAAAAAAAATATATATACTACAGTTTCTATTTGCAGAAGAATTCCTCTTGTTGTTTAATAATATATCTCAGTAAGCACAATAGGCCTTCGACACATTAATGTAAGATGCAAATAATTAAATCCCCCATTATAAATATTATATTTCCATGTATTTATTATTACATACAAAAGAACATATCACTAAATATTCAACTAAACTATCCTTAATAGATATTTCTCCTATTGTACGCCATCTACTAGCGAGATCGTTCTACACTAGATAATATTTTTTTCTGCGCAGGTAATGCTCCCCCACGGCCTCTAAGGCGCCCTATGGTCCACTAAGTTGCCTTCCCCCTCCCCGTTTTCTCGACATTCCTCTGGTCTCCAATTCTCTGATCAACACATGCCTTGGCGTTTGAAAAACTTTTTTAGCCTTTTTGGGTTTGTTAACATGATTTTTTTAAACTTTCTAACACGCTGAATCGAAAATGTAAGTGATTTATCCCCATTCAACTATAGTTTTTTCTGTGACTCCTTTTATTATGGATACCGACCCGAAATTTGTGAAAAAATCAGATTCCAATCATTAGCTCATAATATAAACTGTATTTTTATTATATAAATTCTTTATCAAATCTCGAAAACAACTACAAATAAAAACATGGTTAAAGTAAAAGCCAAATGCCATATGATTTATTTTTAAAATTAATTTTCATTTCAGATAAGAAATATCAGATTTTGTTGTTTTCAAAAAAAGTTCAAATTTTTGGCCCAACATATATATTATATAACTATATATATATATATACTATATATAAATATATATTATATATATCCTATATTATTATTATTTATTCTATTCCTATATATTATATCTATATATCTATAACCCTATCTATATATATATATATATCTATATATTATCACCCCCCTCCTCAAATCGAATCTAATACGGACCTTTTTTACTTCATCAGACATTTATTCTTTCTTGACAGACGAAGTGCAACATTACGTTTACCAGAGCCCAATTTCGTTCTTAAGCATAAATTAAAATAAATAAGAAATTCGCTGTTTATAAACAAATTTGAAGACCAGCATTATAAGGGGTCGAAGCGTCAAAGTCCCCCTTACAAATTTAAGGCACCAACCCATTCCCTTTGATAGCATTTATGAGAGAGACAACAATGATCCTTATAATAATGATAAATAGTATATTTAAAATTTAAATGTTTTATCCCAATTCAGATATACATTTTTAATATACTCCTCTTCAACACTAATCCCCTCGCACTTCCCCGCACCCACTTGTTTCCGGCAAACAAATTCATACATATATTATATATATATATATATAATATATATTCTACCCTCAGTAACACTGGGTATATATACACGTTTATAATATATACATATATATATTACTCAATGATATATATATTCTATATACTACCTACCTATTATGGTCAGCCTCTTTATGAAGAGTCACATCAATCTATACTTCCAAAACTAACGTAACAGCTACCCGGGGAAAAGGAATCATTGCTGGGATGCTGTCCTAAATTTTTGGTGCGAAAAAAAAAAAATAAAAAAAAAAAAAAAAAAATCTGCAAAAACTTACAATAGCTACAGGGAAAAATAATTCAAAATTTATGGAATCCTGGTAAAATGTTAGTTAGGAAACATGTACACAAAAAAAAAAAATTAAATAAAATAAAATTAATTTTGTTAATTTAATTTAAATATGAGGAGAAAGCCTATTAAGACCTTTTATTGGTTAGGTTACTCGTTAATGATTTAGTTGTCTAATCTCATTAAATTTTGTTCTTTTTTTTAACTAAAGGAATTCCCAAGGGTATTATCCCGCATCGACAAAGATGGCAGGGTTCGGGGTCTCTCGGCCTTCCGGGGAAACTACGGGGTTAGGACTAATTCCCCCCCTCCCGGGAGGGTCTCTCCCCCGGCAACCCCCCCCGCTCTTGGTATTTGGGTGTCCGCGCGGGGCGTTCCTCGCTCTCCCATAGCCCTTCGTGGTTATGGAAATACGTCCTCCTTTTCCTCCCTGTGTTTCCCCGTCCGCTCGAGCCCCCAACAGTTGCCCCCATTGCCGTGTTATTCCTTTACAAATAATATACCCTCACTACCCCTACCTACCCCTATATTTATTATATATATTTATCCTCATATATATATATCATATATATTATATATATATAAATACCCTATAGTATAATTAGTGATATTATATTATTATATCATTATTACATTATTCTTATGTTATACTATTGTCCCAAGCTCCCCCCACAAAAATAGCCAATTTTTGTTTAATTTTTTTTTTTTTACACGATTTTTCCTAACTAAAATTTTTTACCCCCACAGGGATTCCCCAACACCACTGTATTCTCTTTTTTTGTGCAAAAGGCCGCGTCCCCTTAGTTAGTTGATTTTCCTCTCTTTTTTTTATCATCTTTATTATAAATTAGCCTAAAGTTTTCTCAGTAACCTTTCTCTTTCGGCTAAATCACCTT
>JABUQX010103754.1:0-5000 GCA_015478945.1 Trachelipus rathkii
GAGGAGGAGAGAGGTTAGTAATAGAATAGTATATTCTCAATAAAAGTGGAATAAGTGAGGTACCCAAGTTAAATTCTGCAATGGGCGTTTCACCTTTAAACTGTGCCTAAGAAAACACTGGATCATGGAGATTGTGGGGATTAGAGCCTTAACTACATAGCATTAAACAATACGGATAGAATTTATACACCCAGATAATATATTCAGTATAGGCTATCTAACGCCTGCATAACTTACTATACCATATATATATATATTCTCCAAATTAGTACTCAAAAGGCATTATAAATCCCCATTAGAGCAGAAGATTGGAACAGAGGTCCATCACTCAGTTTGGTCTCTATTCGAGGATTAAATTTTTTTAATCTATGGCTTTGTTTAAAAAACGCGAGGAGTACATTATTCAAAAGATAATGGATACTATCTTACAGTAATAAGACTATTATACCTTGTGTTTTACTATTTAGTAACTAGATATATATATAATTATATATAAGCTATATTATACTGCGTATTATAGTATATATATATATAATTATTATTATAAATTATATTATATATATATACTTATATTATAAATAACTATATATAGTATATATATATATATATATATAACGTATATATATTATTATATATAATATTATATATTATATATATATATATTATATATATATATATATATATTATTATTATATATATATATATAATATAATATATCTTCATCTACTTTTTCTCCAAGACTGGTGTAAGGGCGTAACAAGCATCAAGAAAGAAAAGCATAGAAAATATGAGCAAAAAGTCGCAAAAAAGAAAGCCGTCAGCCTTACCTCCCCCCCCTCTGTTCATTAATTAGTAGACTCGTCGCAGTCAGAAATCCACCCTAGAGCTCACGGGACAGCGACGGACCCTCACTATGGTAATCGTCAATGTAAGGGTTCCATCCCTTGACCCGGTGGGCCACAAACATACCCTCAACACCGCCATTCTCTCTTATTATGCACCTTTTATTCTCGCCTCTGCCAAACTTACATTTCTCTCCTCAGACATTCGTTTACTGACTCAATTCCACTTTTCTCGATCTCCAGCCCGTAGGTTTTCAACACACTCGCCACTATACATCGGCTAAAAACCGACTATCATTTCATCCTTTCCAACATGACCAAACCATCTCACATACTTTCATTTATTCTCTCGTTTACTCCCTTCTTCACACCACATATCTAATATTGTTCATTCCCTCATTTCATCAATTCTTCTCACACACTAGCATGCCCTAAGATTGTCCATCTGAAACACATTGAACTTTAGAACTATAACTTCTTATCCCAGACCATAGTCTCACTACATCAATAACACAGGTAACAACATACCCTCATGTAGACCTACGCGCACTGAAAGCTTAGTCCTTACATTCACCATACGATTTAATTGGCACCAGCCACCTTCTTGGCCAATTCACAACTTTCCTACTAAACTCTGCCATCCGTTCCCTTCTCATCCACCATATACCCTAAATATTTAACCTCACGACACTTGTTCCCGCTTCACCATCTACCATAACTTCAACAACTAGAACTGTCCTCAACGTCACAACCATAACCTACTCTCTATGTTTACTTCAACCTCCTTTTTACACAACCTGGCAAATCTCTCTACCAATCCTCCAAACTCTTCAAGATTCGCCACACAAAACCAAATCATCCCATATAATAGGTAAGGGCACCCTCCACTCATCTCCTCATTCTAACACCATTTCCGTCACGACCTCTAATCTTTCATAACCCCATCCATATACAAAATTGAATAACCCAAGGAGACATAACACAACCCTGTCTCACTCCGCTATTAATCTTAAACCAATCACATTTGACACCATTTATTCTTACATTACACACGCTTCACTATCGTCATACATACTTTTTATTCCATTCAGAAGCCTATCACCAACACTATATATCACTAACACCTGCCATAGACCTTCCTATTAACCCTATCATACCCCTGTTGCAAATCCATAAAACCTAAATACAATTTATTCTTCCTCTCTAATTTTCTCTATCATTTGCTTCAAATGTAAAGATTTGATCCACACATCCTCTACTACCCTAAACGCACCTTGTTCTTCACCAATCAATCTCTCAGTCACTCGCGCACTCCTTCGACCAACACACCAGCATATATCTTCCCTAACCTCAATAAACTAAAACCTATAATTTCTAACAGTTCCCTTTATTCCCTTACCCTTTATAATAAAAAGGTACTATTACTGCTCTCCTCCAATCTCGAAACTATACCTCCATAAACGCTTTATTACACAATTCAAGTATCCAATCAATCACCATCTGCCCTCGTAATTTCATCTATACACGCAGATTTACCACACTTCAACTTTCTCACTTCACAACCTTTTCCTCCTCTTTGCTAATAACCTCATCCCCAAAATACCTATTCCTTCTTGTACCGATCAAACCCACACACAAGTCATTATCACTCATCATTACTGCAATATTTATCAATTTTCAAACGTGTTCTTTCCCATCTCACTCACATCCATTTCATAATTACCAAAAACCATCCCTATTCATTATTTTTGGCAGATTCCTCTTCCCCTCATTCTTAACCTTTCGCGGTTCCTTCCAAGAAGCTCCCTATTCCCTTGTAAGTCCTCAGTTCATCCTCCTTCCAAACAGTTCATCTATCTCATTTTTCTTCCTACGTATGCAACTTTTAGTCATCCTTTTTTCCTCCTTATATAATTCCAAGCATCTTTCTTTTGAAACCTCATCATTGTCTTTTAGTACATTCAACAACCACGCCTCTTTTTACTTTTAACCGCTTGCATCAAATTTTCATTCCATCCACTCACTGTTGGCAATTCTTTCTTCCTACTTTAAGCACCGCCCACATACTTTCTTTTGCACTGCTAACAAATGCTTCCTTCATTTGCGTTTCCAGATTTATTCAGTTCAACTTGTTCAATTCAACTGATTTACTTGCGAGCGTTCTTACATATTTATCCATATTACCTTGTTCACTAAACTTGCTCACTCTTAATTTTACCCCACTTCCTTCGTATCACCTTCCTCTCCATCCAAGTCCCCACTAAATTAATTTTACATAGACAACATAATGATCCAATAATCCCATTCCTAAACCCTCACTGATTTAACATCAGATACATACTTCAAATCTCTCCTACACCAACTCTAGTATACTTATGGATACTCTTGTGTTTAAAGAAGTATTACTTAAACACATACCTCTCCCCTCACAGAAATCAATCACCTTTGCTACCCATTCTCATTTTCTCTTGACACCCCAAACACTGTTATACATCCTTTTTTTTGATCATCATATATAACTATTATATATTATAATATATATATAATATATATATTATATATTTATATATATATATATTATATAATATTATTATATATATATATATATATATATAATATATATATATTTATATATCTACACTGTATATAAAATCCGTATTAATAGTCAATATTAAGGCCTAGAAGGGGTTATGTACTACTGTATAATTAAAAACATCTTTTATATACATAAAAAGAGGTAATTTTAAAAAACAAAACAAAAAAAAACATTTTGTTTAAAAAAAAAAAAACGTGTTTTTTTTTTAAAATAATAAAAAAAAAAAACGTTTTTTTTCACAACCCTATATATATAATTTTATATATATATTATATATAATATATATATATATTATATATCTGGAATCAGTTAATAAAGAACCTACACAAATACCAGATCGTCCTAACAATTCTTGAACACGCTTTGATTTATGTTTCACCACTAATCCTTCTCGATGTAAATACACCATTTTCCCCTCCTATCGGTTACTCTGACCACAATCTTGTAGCTCTTAATTCAAAACTTTTTCTCCACAGCTCCACCATCGCCCAAACGTACTTTCTGGCACTTAAATCGGGCTAATTGGGGGGCGTTGCGTCGTTTCTTTGCCAACTATGCTTGGAGTGAATCTTGTTTTGACTCGGAGGATGCTTCGCTCACTGCTGAAAGGTAGGGGCTGTAATCGTCGAGGAATGAGCGGGTTCATTCCTCTCACTAAAATCATTTCTCCACAAAAATCCATGGTTTCGTGGAGAATGTTCTTCGCTCATTCAGGAAAAGAGACTTGCCTATTCGGCATGGAAAAACTCTCGTTTTCCTATCACTCTTACTATTTCATTCTGCTCGGAATCGTTGCAGGGCTATTATTCGAAAGGCTAAGCGCGCTTTCACCAAAAGAAGTGCGACAACCTACTTGGCTCTCCTACTGAAAAATTTCTGGCCCTTGCCAAAACCATCTCTAATAACTTTTGTAAATCTGCCTTTCCTCCCTTATTCGCTCTAGTTCTGTTGCTAACTCTCCTACTGAAAAGGCTAATCTCTTCGGCCTCTTTTTCATTTAATTCTACCCTGGACGATTCCGCATCCCTCCCTACCTCCTTATTCTCTTCTCCAGATTTCCCATGCCTCTTTCCGTGATTACGCGTGATCGGGTGCATGGGATTCTGAGATCTATGAACGGTCAGGAAGGCTAGTGGCCGGATGGCATTCCTCCCGCGTGTTTTGGAGGGAGTGTGCTTCCGAGCTGGGCCCTGTCCTCGTTCAACTACTCTCTGTGCCTTAATACTAGTACATTTCCTCAGTGCTGGAAGCGCGCAATATGTCCACCATCCCGAAAAAGGGTAGCCGCTCTGATCCTTCTAACTACCGTCCTATAGCTCTCACTTGAATTCTATCTAAAATCTTTGAAACTCTTCTTAACTCTCATTTATTGGATCATCTGGAGTCTCATTCCCTTCTTTCACATCATCAGTATGGCTTTCGACGCTCGAGGTCAACTGGTGCCATACTATCCTATCTAACTGATTTATGGTCTTCTGCCCTTAGGGACTATGGGGAGTCTTGGGTTGTGGCACGCTCGACAATCAAAGGCTTTTGATCGAGTATGGATGCGTCGCTACTCT
>JABUQX010103754.1:20000-30000 GCA_015478945.1 Trachelipus rathkii
TTATTGATAGAAATTATTATTCATTATTATGATAGTCATATTATTTATTTGACTCACTGATTATTTATTATTATTATTATTATTATTATTATTATTATTATTATTATTATTATTATTATTATTATTATTATTATTATTATTATTATTATTATTATTATTATTATTATTATTATTATTATTATTAAATTATTTGATTTTTTTAAATATTTATTTATTTAGATTATTATTAAAGTTATATTATTATCAATCTATTATTATATATTATTAATTATATTACTTGTTATAAAATCCTAACTGGACAAGAAGTTAAGAGATCTGGTTGTGCTATTCGCCCACATTAGATGGCATTTATTGTGAGCCGTGTTTAGGCTTTTTAGCGAAACTATCGAGGTAGTAACCTGGCTCAATGGAAGTATACGTGATTGGTAAAGGCCTGAGTTAGAAAATTTAAATCCACGAAACTAGCAGTGCAAATCTTCGAGCTTGTATTGCATATGCTGCTTGGAAAAGAAACAAAACCATCGCAGATCTAATTTCAGATGACGGCAGAGAATGGAAAGATATTTTTACAAGGATTGTTGGTTTTGTGCGCACAATGGCCTTGTGTTCTATGTCAATTTCATGGCCGCAGAGAAAGTTTAAAAAAAAACAGGCCTGATCTGGCAATTTCTTAAACATAATAGATCTTTTATCACGTTATGATTTTCTCCTAAGAGCCCATATAGCAAATGAGAAGACTCGATCAAAATTCTTACATCATTATATCCAAAACAAGTTTATTGACCTATTGAGTAATTCAGTATTAAATTTTTTGCTGAAGAAAATTCGATTAGCTCCTTTTTTAGCCATGATTGTTGATACTATTCAAGATTTAAAAAAAAAAGACCAAATGAGTATCATTACCAGATACTGTACATAATTCAATGAGAAAAATCTTCTGATGTAGTAGAACTCAAAATTAATGAAACGTTTCTAGGATTCACAGAACTCAATGACTAAACGAGTGAGGGTTTTGAGCAGAAAGTTTGGGAATTTTTGAAAAAGAGTGAAATAGATATTAAAAAATGTAGGAGACAAGGGTACTATGTATGTAGCCACAATGAGTGGTCGGTATCGTGGTTTGCAAAAGAGAATAAAGGATATCGTTCCTAATGCAGAGTACTTCCACTGTGCTTGCCATAACTTGAACTTGGTAGTAAATGATTCGACAACATATATTCTCTCAGTTAGTAAGTTCTTCGATACTGTGCAAAAGGTTTTTGTATTTCTTAGTGAAAGCTTACCTCTTGACAGGAGTTACATAAAATTTTAAAAGATGATGTCTCAAGAAAAATTTTAACTTTGGAAAAATTGTGCCCCACTAGATTGTCATCGCGTAATGATTGTCTTTTAGCTCTGAGGAATGATTTCAAAAGTTTCATGAAATGCTTAACTGAAGTTATATTGCACAGCTTTAACAAGACAGTGATACATGAAGCTCTATCAATTAGGAATCGCCTTGAGAAATTTGAATCCATACTTTAACTCACTCTTAAAAGCGAAGTACTTGAAATTATTAATATCACATCAAAATGCTTGCAGAATGAAAGAACCGACCTCGAAAAGCATGTTCTTTTATTAGCCGGGCACGCGATAAATTAAAATCTGTAAGAGTTAACTTTTCTGATTTCATGGCTGAAGCCATAAATTGACCCGGTCATCGAGTAGTTTGTGAAATGGAAAAATAACGAAAGAGACTTGTCAAGCGCTTTTTTTGATGAGATAGCTTCTGACTATAGGATTAACGAGCCGGTTAAATCTTTTGAAATTAAAGTTTTAAATGCATAGTTAGATTTCGTATAAAAAAAATAGAAATGAGATTTGGAAGCCAGACAACTATCGTCCAAAGCTTTTCATTTCTGACACCACAAAAGTTAGCAAATCTGACACGTGAAGAAATCATGGAAGAAGACAAGACTCTTAGAGAGTAAATAAATATCCCATTGATCTATATAAAATATTGGTTGAAAAATTAATATCTTTTAGGACACCATTATCCGAAGAAATCAGTCGGAAGAAAATGTTAGAGAAATAGCAGGTTTACTCATTCAGGAAAACGCTTGTCTGGTAGGCTGCTTCCTTGATCTCGCCAGTATTTTCAACCTTATTTCACAATTCCAGCTACCATAACCACTGCTGAAAGAAGATTCTCTAAGTTAAAGCTTATAAAATCGTTCTTCAGAAGCACGATGACACAAATGCGGCTTATTGATTTAGATATTTTAAGCATTGAACATAAAGAAACAAGAACATAAACATTGATACAATAGTAGAACAATTTCCCTTTTTGAAAAAAAAACGAAAATCGGGGCATCAATAAGATATTTTTGGAGGACAAAAGTGTGTTAAGTAGCTTAATTTTTATAATATTTGATTACATAACTGTTAAAACGTTAAAGTCAAGTAATATTTTTACATTTTTGAAATTTAGTAGTGATTAAAATAAACAAGCGAATCACACCTCCAATTTTTTGTAGTGAATAATTAAATATCACTATATATATATAGTATATATTATATATATAATATATAATATATATATATATATATATAATTAATTACATCATCGTCAGGGGGGGGGGGGCAGCTGCCCACCCTAAAAGTGTTTACTCTTATAGAGTCTACCTGCGAATTTTTTGATCTAACGTCCCTTTCCGGGTGGCCGTTTAAGTAACGTTTTAGCGAATATATATACTATGTATATATACATATAGGTATATTAGTTATATATATATATATATATAGTATTATAATTTATAAATATGATATATTTAATATATATATGTATATTATTATATATATTATATATAGTATAGTAATATATTATATAATATGGCAGAAAGGCTAATCTGCAATCGTCATTTCTCAAAACCATTTCTCATGCGATAACGTAGTCTCTCAGCTCATTTATATGCACTTTTAATTTGTTGATAAGAACTGTTTTGTTATTCCATCTATGTTTTTTTACTGTTGATATGTATATATAAATTCTAGATTTTGTGTTCAGCGGGATTCTCAATTCTTTATTAAGTGTTTTAAGGTTCAAAGTAGCATTGAAACTATCACTCCGTGACGCCACTCTTTAAATTCAACTCCGCCTCAGGTAAGTATTTTTCCAATTTCATCAGAATTTATAATATTAAGGCCAGATTCCTTGTAACGTACGTTTTTACTTAATAGTTATAATAAATGTTGTGTATTTACTTCTTACAAGTAGGAATTTTGTAACACATGATCTTACTTGTCCATCATAGCAGCGTTAGCTTATTTTAAAAAAAAAACTATTTTTCATTACAAACACAGAAATTAATGGTTTTCAACATAGCTATAATATAATGACTTTTTAATTTTTTCTATCAACATCTTTGAATGTTAGTAAAATTCTTAGCCTATGACCATATGTGGTAGATGTTTACAGTAGTAGACAACATATATATAATGTATATATATATATTATAATATATATATATAATACATAATATATATATATATATCATATATATACTATATATACCTATATATAATATATAATATATATATATATATAGTATAATATATATATTTTTTAAGTAAAATTTGAAAAGGAAGAACTCAGATAAAAATGAAAATGGTAGAGGTGAAAACGAAGAAGTTACCAAAGTCAACCTAAGAACTACACCCAGGCCAGCACCTCGGACGAGTCAAGAATATGGGTCCAGATTTCGGCTTAGCTGTTTCATGTAGATGAATCACGAAATGGCATTGTAAGATACGTTTGACATTCATCTATGATTTCGCAGAAAAAGAGACAGTTACTGAAAGAGTGTTGGATTCCTCCTAAGACCTATAATTTTTTTGGAAAGATGCTTACTCACTTAATAGATGGGAAAAAAAAAAAGGAAATCAATTATGAATGGTTGGATGCATATTCACCTGCTGACATTATTCCAGGCGCCTAAAGGGAGCAATTTTCAAGTTTTTTATTTTATTTCTACCAAATTAAAGTTCGGTCAGAAGGGTCCTAGGCCTTTAATAATAAAACCTTTCACTAAATATAGATAGTGTTCATGGCGGTTTGTAAGGACACACAACCACAAGTGGTCATAAAACTGGTGTGAAGGCTGCAAGATTGTTCCTACGGGACGTGCCGGTAGACATCCAAATTAACCAGCATCTAAAAGAAAATTCATTAGAGAAATAAATAAAAATATAACTCTCAATAATTTCATGTGTGAATTTTCTGGCACGCACGATTTACCCGCTTCGGTAAGCATCATAAATGAGGGAGTGCTGCTAAGATTTGTGCGCGCTTGCGAAATAGATGCCGGAGATCAGCATTGAAAACGCATTTTGAAAAGAGAAGAAAAATGCCACATACCAATCAGTTCAGATTCAGAATGAGATAATTTCTCTATGAGTCTATGTGGTACTACTATAAAGGAAAGCATCGTTAATAAGGTAAAGGAAGCGTGCGCGTATAGCTTACTAAGCAGATGAACACCGCATGATATTTCTGGAAAGAAGCAAATTATCCATCAGGGTTGCGCTAATTTCGACCAAAGAGTCGATGAAGTCAAAGGAAATTTATTGCTTTGTAAGAACTGAAAGCGCTTGGCGGCAAAAACCATTGCGAAAGCCATTGACGATTTTGTCACGACCGAAGAACTGGATAACGAGAATTGCGTGGGCTTGGGTTTCGATGGCTATTCTACGATGTCTGGCAAAGAAGGAGTTAACAAGCAATGTTACGGAAAAAGTATAAAAAGCATTGTCCTTTTTGCTTTTCACACAAAACAAAATCTAGTAGTAAATGATTGAACACAATACCAGAAATCCGCAATACTGTGTGAACTATAAATACATCTATTACGTTTTATCGGAGTCCGGTCTTGAGAAAGAAAATTAAATGCAAACATCTCAAGCCTATGCCAGACCAGATGGTCTGAACAACACAATTGCATCAGAGTATTTAAAGAACACTTTGTACGAATGATGCTAAAGCATTAGAAATCCTTTCCATTGAAGTATACGCCACAAGAAAAAGCGCTTTTTCAGTTACATTCAGCGGCATGTCAAGTTCGTCATTCACACATGTCTATGATATTGATTCGAGATGTGCTCTGTGAGTTAGAGCCAGTTGTAAATGCTGTCCAATCCAAGACCTTGGATATCGTCAAAACCTCGCAGCACACTCAACATATTGTGGAAATGGTAGAGCGAGATCGGAAAGATGAAGAAAAAATCACCATGAAGTTATAAAAAGAAAAGGCTAATCAAATCGCTAAGCACTGGACTTGAATGCATACCTACGGAATTTGGTGGCAGCAGCACCGGCAGCAAACCACCAGCAACAAATCCCGACGGAGTTCTGGAGAAAATTCTTAATAACTCCGTTCTGGATTCTTTAACCTCTTCTTTGGAATTACAGGTTTTCTACTGAAAATACACCTGCCTTCCTCCATCTTTATCAACATCACCTTCATCTTCCATCTTCATTTTCATCCACAATCGATGAGTTTCAAGGAAAAGACAAGCTTCATTTATTAGTTTTACCATTTAGAAAGGCATACGAAGAAGAGCTAGACTTTGTACAAATTTGGAAGACAAGAAACGAGTAGTGAGAACTACAAATCTTATCTCCCAGTCTTAAAGGATGACTGACACTCTTTCCTTTCCGTCGACGAAAAAGGGCTTTGATGATACTACTGCGCCAGCCTATGGCACCACCAGTACGTAGAAACACGTCTTCAGTACTCTGCGAAGGATTAAGACTTGCTTCCGAAGTCACTATGAAGCGACAGTTAAAACGGAACATGGGCTAGATGAGTGTACCGCAAAAAAATTGTTTTTTTGACAATTAAAACAATCAAATTGAATTCAGTAGTTTGATATATTTGCCTGAACCCAGAGAACATTCCTTTTTTAATTATATCATTTTACAATAGTGAATTAATTGTGAATTTTCCATCATTGTATATTGTATTTGGATATTCTATCGTTTTTAATAAAATATTTTTTTTTAATAATAATCATTATTATACATAACAAATGTTTCCTAGTTTTATGGTCTCTTTTCTTATCATAATATATAATATATATATATATTATATATAATATATATATATATATATTTATAATATAATAATATATATATAGTATATATATATCATATAAGCTCTATAAAATTTTAAGCCTGCCCCCAACTGGAACTGGCGACGTGCCATGTATATAATATATAATTATATAGTATTATATATATAATTTATATATTAAATAATATTTAAATTAAAATATATTATAATTTATATTAAATAAAATATATATTAATATATTATATATATATATTCTGTATATATATATATTATATATATATTATATATATAATTATATATATATTATTATAATATTATATATATATATATATATACTATAGTATATATACTATATATTATTATATATAATATTTATATATATATATATATATAGTATATATATATATATATAATATATATATACTATATAATATATATATAGTATATATAATGTATATATATTATATATATAAGTAAATGAAAATTAGATGGATATTTTATTGCTTTATACCCGCACAAAGAATACATTATGAACTTCAATTGGTCATAATTATATATAATATATATAATATGTATATATAAATTATATATATATATATATATATAATATTATATATATATATTATAATAGTATATATTATATATATATACAGTATAATATATATATAATATAAATATAAATATCTAATATATATATATATATTATATATATATATATATATAAATATATATAATATAATATATAATATATAAATATATATATATAATCATATAAAAATATATATATAATAGTTATATATATATATATAATATATATACTATAAAAGTATATATATATATATATATTAATTATATATATATATATATATATATATATATATATAGTCCACAGATCCGGGTCACCTTCAAAAGATGTGGACGAAGTCTACAATGGAGCGGAAGAAGACCCCAGGGAAGAATAAGAAACCCATTCTCCGGCGTAGTCTCAAAGACCTGAAAACTCCCCAATCCTTGTGAATTTATGGTCGTCAAGGACAGCAACCTGCACTCCTCGGATGGGAAAGCATTAGTTTACAGCTCAGGTCTCAAATAGAACACCCCCATTCAGCCAACAAACAGCCAGATCTATATTCCATAGTCACCCTTCAGATTCACCTAAAATATCGAAATCATGTATACATAGTTTCTGTAAATTAACCATTTCCCATATTGTTATTATCACCTCTCTTAAAGATTTGTATCATATTTGTAACCATTTAATTTTAGATAAAATCAATGTAATAATGCTATTTACGGGCCGCAGCATGTACCAAAATACACGAGGCCCTCCCTGTTCAAATATTTTCATAGAACTTAAGTTCTGGATCTATATTATGCTTTGTACCTTGTATTTTTGTTTATCTATA
This sequence comes from Trachelipus rathkii, assembly GCA_015478945.1. Classification (NCBI taxonomy): domain Eukaryota; kingdom Metazoa; phylum Arthropoda; class Malacostraca; order Isopoda; family Trachelipodidae; genus Trachelipus; species Trachelipus rathkii. The sequence continues at coordinate 27,517 of JABUQX010103754.1, forward strand.
TTTTGCGTTTTGTGTTTTATACCTTACCTCCCCTGGAATTAAACGGATACTTCAGAGACCTTCTCCAGCCACCCGCAAGCCAGAACCACCAAGGTCAACCACCTCCCCACCCAACACTTCTCAACCTTCCTACAACAAGATGATAAAAATAATTTAATTCTTATCACCCCCATTATGTTTCGACAATCCGGTGATATACACCAAAACCCAGGCCCATCAAAGTTCATCTGTTCCATTTGCAACAAACGCATCACAGTAAACCGACCATCTATAAAATGTTCCCACTGCAATAGATGAATCCAGAAAAATAAAAGTTCCCTTTTCACGACTCCACCCCAGCAAAACCACCCTTGGAGTTGCTTCATATGTAACCACAGTACTAGGGATGTACGCAGACACTATAAAAGTGAAAGTAAATTTGACCTTTAGCACTGCGTCGAAAAATAGAACCCCGTAGGGATTCAATTTTTGCGCACGCGAGCACGGGTGGATAGAAATATTTTAGGTATTATTACCTAGGTATTTTTTTAAATTTTTTTATTTGTTAATTATGTATGTATAATTGTTGCCCCGCAGCGGTCCCGCACCGCACCGCACCGCATCGCACCAAGCACTGGATAGAGTTTGAGACATGGTATCTCTCTCAAACTTGGCACCCCGTTTAGGGATGACGTAACCTCGTCGCAGACGAGGTTACGTGACCATGTACCCCCCGCAGGAGGTGCTGGCCCTCAAACATTGGATATTGACGTAGAAGGCTGAAACTTGGTATACACCCTTCTTATAAGGTAACCTCGTCGTAGACGAGGTTATGTGGCCATGCACCCCCCGTAGTAGGGTGTTGGCCCCCTAAGTAGGAAATGATTGTAGACGGACGAAACTTGGTATACACACACTTCATATAAGGTATCCTCGTTGCATCCGAAGTTAAATGGCCGTATACCCTCTAGAGGGGATGCTGACCACCCTCCAAGTAGGAAATGGCTGTAAAATGATGAAACTTGGTATACACCCCTCTTATAATGTATCCTCAGTACAGCCCGAGTAAAGTGACTCTATGCTCATCAGGGATGGGGCTGTGCCCCAAATCCTTGGAAATTGACATACAAGGTTGAAACTTGGTATACACCTTTCATATAAGGTAACTTCGTCACACACGAAGTTACGTGTCGCTTCGCTCACATGGTGTAGAGGCTAAGCTCCAAAATCTTGGAAATTGACATAGAAAAGATAAAATTTGGAGAGCACACAGAAGAAGAAGGATAAATAGGACTGGAGGAAGAGCACGGAGCTTGAGTTGACTCAAGGTCTTATTTTCAAATATTAATTATTTTTTAAATTTTAGTATTTATTTTTAAAAAAAAAATTATTTATTTTTTTCAAATTTTATTTATTTTGTTTTATTTGTTTAAAATATTTTGCTTTTACTAAAATTTTTATGCTTTTCAGGTTTATAACGTAAAAAATTTGCATTTTCACATACCCTAAAGCAGTAAATCAGTATATCAAACCACCCACCCTATCCCTACCCACCCCACCCACCCGTGATCTATTGATCTATTGATCTATTGATTCAAGTCATATTTTGTATAACATAACAAAACTTTTATTTATTTTTTATTTTATGTTTAAAAAATATATAATTTTGCTAAAACTTTTATTCTTTTTATGTCTATAACGTTAACAATTTGCGTTTTTACATACCCTAAAACAGTAAATCAGTAAATCAAACCACCCTTCCCTGCCCTTCTCTCCTCCTCCCACCATCCCATGATCTATTGTTTCACGTCCACATTCGAGTAATTCATTTTGGATAAGCTATAAACATAAAAACAACTTCCTTTATAAAAATCTGATAACGAATATTTGCTAAATAAGCAAACGTTTTACATTAATAAAGCTACAATAAGCATCACCTGACTAAGAATATAATGACAACAACAAACCTAGCACACCTTAAGCACGAATAATCTGCTAACATTAAAAAGTTCCATACACTTAACACAGTAAAGTTAAACTAACATAGCTTTACAAAAAACTGTACTAATTCACTACTTTTGTCGTAGCATATCTCTAACATACCAATCGTTAATTTACTTTAACATGGTAATATTTAACAAAAAAATTTATCGTAACGCAGCAATTCTTTTTTACATTAACACTAGTAATTATTTAACAAAATTTTACAATAACCTTACCTAACTATCATAATACTAACAGGATAAATGCAAACATGTAAAGAGGTTTTATCTCTTGTGAGACCTAAACTAATAAACATACATCTTAACAGCAACAGCAGCCAGAATAATTAAACAGCTGTCATTAACATACTTAAACAATAAGCGAAAAGGGGAAGTAAAACAAGGTTTCATTTTTTTATAAATATATTTTCCACTGAAAAGGAGCGTTTTATCATACATAAAACATATATAAGTTTATTTTAAATATAATTAATTCATCTAATCATAGGACATAGGGTTCAAC
>JABUQX010103755.1:0-28690 GCA_015478945.1 Trachelipus rathkii
TACATGCAATAACGTCTTTTTCAATGCAACACTATTCTCTGGCTGTACTTCACGCGTTCACTTAACACTACATGTCGTTCAAAGGTTTTAATTCAAATCTTTCAAATTGATTCACAGTGATTCTCAAAGTAAACCAAATCATTCAAATTAACAAATAATAACTAATATTTAAACTAATGTCCACATTGTATTGTATACACTCGCTTTCAATAATAAATGTCGATATAAATAACCAGATGCACTCTATGAGTAATTTGATCAAACTCCAACTATCAACAATTCGATATTTCAACTATCCTCCTACAACACATGTAATTCTTACAGTAATTCTCTAATTCTCTACACAACTAAAAGAATATAAAAGCGACCCATCATTCATATACCTGAAGTATAGGTCACTCCAATCTTAATAGTTACATCACACACTCAATTACTAGTTTTTCCAATAACCAACACATAACTCGAATCACACATGCTCAACAAATATCATTCAAAGGCCTCACATAAAAATAATCAAGTAAACACTCTTCACATAAGTTTAAACAATATTCTTCGAGTAAACAATCATATAACTGAATAATATTTGAAGTATAACTAATTCATATAACTCAAAAATATTTGAAGTACTAATTCTATAACTGAGAAAATATTGTACACACATTAACCATACTAACTGAGAAAATAGTTTGAACGAAAACTAATTCATATAACTCAGAAATATTGAAGTATAACCACTCATATAACTGAGAAAATTTGAAGTAAACTAATCTATAACTAGAAACTACTTGAAGTAAAAAAACAAAACCTAATTCCCCCCCCCCCCCAAGGAAAAAATTGCCTTTAAACAAAAATAATTTATATAGCGTAAAAAACTTAAATCACAACTGACATAATACATTAAGTAAACTAGCTCAATAACGCACAAATAATTAAGTAAAAACTAATTTCCAGGTACACTGGCAAATATAATGGTAAACTAGTTTACCCAGATAGTCTCAGAATTAAGTAAACTATTTCAGATTACACGACAAATTAACTAAGTAAACTACTTCAAATAACTGTACACACATAATTAAGTAAACCTAATTTCAAGGTAACGGCAAATATAAAGTACACTAAGTTTCAAGATAGCTAACAAATAATAAGTAAATCTAGTTTCAGATAATGACAAATAATAAATAAACTAGCTTCAAATAACTCCTACAATATTAAGTAAACTAATTTTCAGTATCTAACATGATGTCGTCCAATATAAATAGGCCAAACAACACCTCCAAATTTCAACTGCTGAACACTTACAAGCTAAAGCACAACTATAACTTCTCCATAACAACAAAATTCCCATTGTCATATTAACATCATATATTAGGCTATCAGCACAATATTTTAGGCTATAGCAACAATAACACAATATAATAAAATAATTGTATATTACCGTTCTTACGACCAAATGAAGTCACGCTTATTCTTAAATATAAATCCTAACAATCTACTGTAAGTTGAAAAATAATAATAAATACTATACAACAGAATTTGCTCAGAGAACAACAAAAATATGAATACACAATTTCAAAGTCTAAATATTGGTTAACACAGATACTAGCGCGTATCTAGCAATCCTATCAGTACAATAGTCCAGAAGCAAGTGCTTTCAAAGCTAACAAACGAATACAGACTAACAAATCAGAACTGATCTTATCGGTACAGATGGTAATTGTCAAGTGAGCACTTCATCGCTCCGACTCCTCGATATCGATTTTCTGTTCATGACGTCAGACCACTGTTGCCAGAATTTCGTAATAAATATTTTCATGGAGCATTTTTATTTTCTTTTCGTTTTCCAACTACAATTTCAGAGAAAACAAACAAAGATTAGTTTCATATATATATACATTTATATTTTACACTTCGTTAAAATAATTTTTTGAAAACGCATTTTCATAAAATTTCTGCTTATTTTTCATTTTCATTTCGTAATTCATTCTAACATCTAGCTACTTTCATTTTCATTTTTCGCGTGTGCCACACTCAATTACACACACACACACGGATACACACACACACACACACAATATATATATATATATATATATATATATATATATATATATAATATATCATATATATATATATTTATATTATATATATATATATATATATTAAGATATATAAATAATATATATATAATATATATATACTATATACCTATATAATATATATATTATATATTCTATTTTATATTTTGTTTTTTACTTATTTTCTTTATTTTTAAGACTACTTTACTTTTACTTTTCTTTAAATAACTTTATATTTACAACATATCTCTTATTATTTACAAGGCCCTAACTTTACTTTTAAATAACAAAAATCTTTTCTTTTACGTTTTCAAGGTCTTATTTTGCTTTTAACTTTACTTTTAACTTTACAATTTCATTAATAAAACATAATATTTACAGTAATTTACCTCGTTGTCCGACATGATTGTAACTTCTGTTTTTACCTACGGTAAGGCCTAACATTGATGGTGGCTTTAGCCTGGCCCCTAGCACACCTTCCCATCAAAGCTCACAGTAGGGTCTCCAGGCTGGCTTCCAAAAGATAAATCATTGGTTCTTCATCCATAAATGCTCAATCCAGGATTAATGTCAAAAAAAAAAATACCTCACTCGTCTTGTTGTATATTATTGGTTTTACGGCTAGTGCTCGTACTCGTCTATCTCCTGTGTCTGGTTGAACTAATTTTGGCCAAAGAACAAATACTGTAATGAACAAATACGCCATGAACAAATCATACGCCATGAACACAAACGCCAGAATCAACAAACGCCATAAAAAAAAAAATCTCTCAATCATCAGCTATTGCTAGGTGTTAATGCAATTCCAAATATTCGTTTCTTGCTAATGCAGGTTCTTATTTTTAACTTAATCTATCTACGATAGGACTTTCCTTTCTTTTTCTTTCCTCTTTTTCTAAACTTTTCGGCCGGGTTGACCCAAACACCTTCAGTGGTCTTTTTTGTTTTAGCTTTCACACTACAACTTGCACTATTTTCAATCTTCTCTATTTGTACACTACTAACATCCTTATTCGTTGCTACTTTTTCAATCATGGGCGGTGTTTCTTTTGCACTTTCGCAAACATGTTCATCAGAACAACTTAATTCTTCTATTTCTTCAAATGCTTTGTAATTATTTTGTTTTCTAATTTCTTCAAGAGCTTCAAGCTCTTGTAACCTAGCTATTATCCCTATTACGTTTTTCTTAAACTCTTCACACTCTTTCATAATGTGGGATCTTCCACAATACAAGCAAAATATTTCCGTCTTTCGTTCTTTCACATAGCTTGTTACTTCTTCCTGTTTCATATTACTGGTTTTTTCTTTGTCCTTTTCCATTTTCACACTACAACTGCTTATTTTATGGTTTTGTTCACCGCAGAAAAAGCAACATTTCCATTTTCTAAAACATTGTACTTCTGTGTGTCCTTTTATGTAACAAAATGTACATTCATCTCTCCTTAAGTACTGCACTTGTTTGTTTCTTTCACCGTTTTTCCACTCACAATCTCTAATTTGATGCTCTTTGTTGCCACACTTAAAGCAACATCCATTTTTTCGAAAACAATTTTTCACTACGTGGCCTGTTTTGCCACAAAAATCACAAATACTCTGATCTTGTTCTTTCAAACTACCTTGTACCTTCTCCATTTTGATCTATAAATAGTATGCAAGGCCCTAACCTACCCTCCCTCCAAAAGATTACACCAAGGGTTGTAGGTGGACCAAATTCAAAAAGTCAAACTAAACCGTACCGGAACAAAATAACCAGGGACGAAGTAGAATATAGTTGAACGAGGGGCTATGTGGTAGTCCAGATTAATGATCTGCACCACCCAAACTAATTAATGTATCGTATAGTGTTACCAATAATAACTGCTGAACATTGCGTTGTGTCTAAACTTGTAATTTTTCTTTTTCAATCTAAAATCTAATCTGGTCAATCAAAAAACTCAATCAAGGTCAGATAAAATTGCTTTCTTAATATATGCGTAATGTCACAATAAGTTCTCGTTTCTTAACTCGTTATAAAATAATACCCAAGTGCATGTAATTGATCTTTTAAATAGTCTAAAGTTAAATTAATATCTGAGTCCAAAATGTCAAGCTCTAAATTAAATTGAGTTCAAAAATCATCAATTGAAATTAATTCTAAGTCCAAATATCAATAGCTTTCAATAATTCTGAGTTTTTAAATCGAGGATTGATGAAATAATTCTAAGTTTCAAATCAAGGACCGATAAAACAATTCAATGTTTTCAAATCTAAATCAAATGCACACTTATAATGATCAAATCCAAAAAGGCTAAGTATCCACCACCATGATAATAAATCCAAATGGTCAGTACGCCACTTAATGATAATCAAATCCAAAATGGTTAAGTACTCACTAATGATAATCAACGAAAATGTTAAGTACCCAATGATGATAATCAAATCCAAAATGGTTTAAGTACCGATCACTAAGATAACAAATCCAAAATGTTAGTACTGCACTAATAAACAAATCCAAAATGGTAAGTACCCCCTAATAGATCAATCAAAATCCAAATGTAGTACCCAATGATGAAATCAAATCCAAATGTTAATACCCACTAATTATAATCAACCAAAATGTTTAAGTACTCACTAAGGATAATCAATCCAAATGGTTAAGTACCGCCACAATAATAATCAAATCCAAAATGTTAAGTACCCAATGATGATAATCAAATCCAAATGGTTAAGTACCCAATGATGATCAATCCTCAGCTAAATTCGAAGACAATTCTGAAAACTAAACTCTAACAACTGTCTTGGATAACTTATCAACAACCCCATAAATCATCCAAGTAATGTCTAATAAAGTAAAACGCTTTTAGAATGTAAACTTCTATACCCGCAACAGAATCAATGTTAAAATCTTATTAAATAATTCCAATAAATCTAAATAGAAATAATAATTTACAAAAAGTTTCTTTCAATGCAAACTATTCTTCCTGGCTTGTACTTCACCGTTAATTCACTAATGTCTTCAAGGTTTAATTCAAAATTTATTTCAAAAAAACATGTTCTAAGTGTCAAACCAAAATTCATTTCAAACTTACAAATAATAACTATATTTAAAATAACTGTCCACTTGTATTGTTATAACTCGCTTTCAAAATTAAATGTCGATATAAATAAACCAGATGCAATCTCTATTGAGTAATTTGACAAATTTCAACTATCAAAATTCAGATATTAAACTATCCCAAAACTGATGTAATGTTACAGTAATAATCCCTACAAACTAAAAGAATTATAAAAGCGACCCATAATCCGATAAATGTTGAAGTAACCAATCTTAATAGTTACATAAGACTCAAATAATAGTTTCAATTAACTAACACATAACTGAAAAATGCTTCAAACAAATAAAATTCAAAGGGCCAATAAATATTCAAGTAAACTATCTTCATATAATTGAAAAATATTTGAAGTAAACTAATTCATATAACTGAGAAAATATTTGAAGTAAACTAATCCATATAACTGAGAAAATATTTGAAGTAAACTAATTCATATAACTGAGAAAATATTTGAAGTAAACTAATTCATATAACTGAGAAAATATTTGAAGTAAACTAATTCATATAACTGAGAAAATATTTGAAGTAAACTAATTCTTATAACTGAGAAACTACTTGAAGTAAACTAATTCCAGATGGCTAACAAATAATTAAGTAAACTAAATTCAGGTAACTGACAAATAATTAAGTAAACTAGCTTCAAATAACTGACAAATAATTAAGTAAACTAATTTCAGGTAACTGGCAAATATATAAGTAAACTAGTTTCAGATAGCTAACAAATAATTAAGTAAACTAGTTTCAGATAACTGACAAATAATTAAGTAAACTAGCTTCAAATAACTGACAAATAATTAAGTAAACTAATTTCAGGTAACTGGCAAATATATAAGTAAACTAGTTTCAGATAGCTAACAAATAATTAAGTAAACTAGTTTCAGATAACTGACAAATAATTAAGTAAACTAGCTTCAAATAACTGACAAATAATTAAGTAAACTAATTTCAGGTATCTAACTGTCGGTCCAATATAAAAGGCCAACACACAAATTCAACTGCCTGATGACACTTACAAGGCTAAAGCACAACTTATAACTGTCTCCATAAAAATTCCATTGTCATATAACATTCATATATTAGGCTACAGCACAATATTTTAAGGCTATAGCACAATAACACAATATAATAAATAATTTATATTACCTTTCTTACGACCACTGAAGTTCACGCCTTTATTCTTAAATAATCCTAACAATCTACTGTAAGTTTTAAAATAATAATAAATATTTACAACGAATTTGCTCAGAGCAAAACAAAAATATGAATACAAAATTTTCAAAGTCTAAATATTGGTTAACACAGATACTAGCGCGTATCTAGCAATCCTATCAGTACAATAGTCCAGAAGCAAGTGCTTTCAAAGCTAACAAACGAATACAGACTAACAAATCAGAACTGATCTTATCGGTACAGATGGTAATTGTCAAGTGAGCACTTCATCGCTCCGACTCCTCGATATCGATTTTCTGTTCATGACGTCAGACCACTGTTGCCAGAATTTCGTAATAAATATTTTCATGGAGCATTTTTATTTTCTTTTCGTTTTCCAACTACAATTTCAGAGAAAACCCTAGTAGAGTTCGTATGAAAAAAATATATAAATCTGAATCATATTCCCCTCTAAGAAATCTTTCCACTGATATGTTCACTTCTTTCAATTTCATTTCGTAATTCTAATTTACAAAGCCGCAAGCCATTCTTTTCCGCGTGTGCCACACTCATTACACACACACAACACGGATACACACACACACACATATAATATATATATAAATATATATATATAGTATATATATATATATAATAATGTATATATATATATACGTATATATAATATAATATATATACTTATATAGTATATATATATATATATATTATATATATATAATAATATATATTAAATAATATCTTATTTTATTTTTGTTTATTTACTTAATTTTCTTATTACAAATACGTTATTGTAAGACCACTTACAGTTACTTTTCTTTAATAAATACTTATATTACAAACATATTCTTATTATTACAAGCTCTACTTTACTTTTAAATACAATGCTTTTTTTTCAATGAATCGAATATTTTGTTTTAATCTTACTTGTTATATTTACAAAACAGGAAAAACATAATATTACAGAATTGTATTACGTTCCGACATGATTGTAACTTCTGTTTTTACCATTCCGTAGGCCTAACATGATGTGGTTAGCTCTGGCCTAAGTACCACCTTCCACAAGCACAGGAGGGTCTCCAGCGGCTTCCAAAGATAACTCATTGGTTTCATACTAAATGCAATCCAGGTTAAGTTCAAAAAAAAAAGAACAAATACCTCACTCGTTCTTGTGATATTATTAGTTTTACGGCTAGTGCTCGTACTCGTCTATCTCCTGTGTGAACTTATCTTCTGTCTCGGCAACAAATACTGTAATGAAACTAAAAAAATTATATACAATAAAAAATAATTACCTAATCTTTGACTAATGTACAAAAAAAAAAATCTCTCATCATGCACTATTGCTATGTGTTATTGCAATTCGAAATATGTCGTTTCTTGCTATGCAGGTTTCTTATTTAAATTAATCTATCCTACGAATAGACTTTCCTCTTTCTTTCTCTTTTCTAAACTTTCGCGGTTACCCAAAACAGTCATTGTCTTGCTTCATACATACACTACAACTTGCACTTATTGAGTTTATATTTGCTCAACTCTACTTTTTTTTTTCAATCATGGGCGGTGTTTCTTTTGCACTTTCGTAAACATGTTCATCAGAACAACTTAATTCTTCTATTTCTTCAAATGCTTTGTAATTATTTTGGTGTTTTCTAATTTCTTCAAGAGCTTCAAGCTCTTGTAACCTAGCTATTATCCCTATTACATTTTTCTTAAATTCTTCACACTCTTTCATAATGTGGGATCCTCCACAATACAAGCAAAATATTTCCGTCTTTCGTTCTTTCACATAGCTTGTTACTTCTTCCTGTTTCATATTACTGGTTTTTTCTTTGTCCTTTTCCATTTTCACACTACAACTGCTTATTTTATGGTTTTGTTCACCGCAGAAAAAGCAACATTTCCATTTTCTGAAATTCTTCTTAATCTACCCCTCCCATTCATGAAAATCTTCTTATTCCTTCTCACTCCTCCCCTTCTGAAAGTCTTCTTACTCCTTTCCACTCTTCCCCCCTTGTGAAAGTCTTCTTACTCTGCAACATCCATTTTTTCGAAAACAATTTTTCACTACGTGGCCTGTTTTGCCACAAAAATCACAAATACTCTGATCTTGTTCTTGCACTTTCTCCATCTTGATCTATAAATAGTATGCAAGGCCCTAACCTACCCTCCCTCCAAAAGATTACACCAAGGGTTGTAGGTAGACCAAATTCAAAAAGTCAAACTAAACCGTACCGGAACAAAATAACCAGGGACGAAGTACCATAACACGGCACCAGAAAATATATATGTGGTAGTCCAGATTAATGATCTGCACCACCCAAACTAATTAATGTATCGTATAGTGTTACCAATCACAAAGGCTGAACATTGCGTTGTGTCTAAACTTGTAATTTTTTTTTTCTTTTTCAATCTAAAATCTAATCTGGTTAATCAAAAACTCAATCAAGTTCAGATAAAGTTGCTTTCTTAATATATGCGTAATGTCAAAATGAGTTCTCGTTTCTTAACTCGTTATAAAATAATACCCAAGTGCATGTAATTGATCTTTTAAATAGTCTAAAGTTAAATTAATATCTCTGAGTCCAAAATGTCAAGCTCTAAATTAAATTGAGTTCAAAAATCATCAATTGAAATTAATTCTAAGTCCAAATATCAATAACTGGCAATAATTCTGAGTCTTAAATCAAGAATTGATGAAACAATTCTAAGTTTCAAATCAAGGACTGATAAAATAATTCTATTTTTAAAAGATGTATAAGTTTTTACTTTCATATAGGTATAATTTATTCAGAAGTCACAAAGCGGCCATACTCGGGTATCAAGCTCTGGTAAAGCTCTGCTATAATTCTTCAAATCCAAAATGTTAAGTACTGCTATAAACAAACTACAGTATTTTAATTTCAGGATGTTCAATTTATGATGATGAGTTATTGTAATGTTACTAAGATAATCAAATCCAAAAATGGTAGTACCACTAATAATCAAATCCAAAATGTAAGTACCCAGATGATAATGCAATCCAAAATGGTTAGGTACCCACTAATGATAATCAAATAGGTTAAGTACCCACTTATGCTAATCAAATCCAAAAAGGTTAAGTACCCACTTATGCTAATCAAATCCAAAAAGGTTAAGTACCAAATCGTAATTCACAAGCTTCGTATTAATAATTAAACTCAAATCTGAGATCCTCAATATAATTCGAAGACAATTCTGAAAACTAAACTCTAACAACTGTCTTGGAAAATTTATTTAATTCCCATAAAAATTCAAATCAAATTAAAAGTTCAATAAAATAAAAACGCTTTTTACGATTTATTTTATTTACACTAAACAGTGTTAAAATCTTATTTGAAAATAATTCCAAATAAATACTAAAATAGTAAAATAATAATTTACAAAAAGCTTCTTTCAATGCAAACTATTCTTCCTGGGCTTGTACTTCACCGTTAATTAACACTAATGTTTTCAAGGTTTAATTCAAAATTTATTTCAAAAATACAAACATGTTCTAAGTGTCAAACCAAAATTTATTTCAAACTTACAAATAATAACTATATTTAAAATAACTGTTATAACTCGCTTTCAAAATTAAATGTCGATATAAATAATCCAGATGCAATTTCTATTGAGTAATTTGACAAATTTCAACTATCAAAATTCAGATATTAAACTATCCCAAAACTGATGTAATGTTACAGTAATAATCCCTACAAACTAAAAGAATTATAAAAGTAACTCATAATCCGATAAATGTTGAAGTAACCAATCTTAATATTACATAAACTCAAATAAGTTTCAATTAACTAACACATAACTGAAAAATGCTTCAAACAAATAAAAAGAGGGCCAATAAATTTCAATAAAACTAATTCTATATAATTGAAAAATATTTGAAGTAAACTAATTCATTACTGAGAAAATATGGAAGTAAACTATTCATACAACGAGAATATTTGAAGTAATAATTCATATAACTGAAAAATATTGAAGTAAACTAATTCAATAACTGAGAAAATATTTGAAGTAAATAAATAATATAATAGAAAATATTGATAAACTAATCTAATAACTGAAAACTACTTGAGAAACTAGATTCCAGAGGCTCACAATAATTAAGTCAACAAATTCAGGTAACTGACAATAATAGAAACTAGCTCAAATAATGAACAAATAATAAGTAAACTAATTTGTAACTGGCAAATATATAAAGTAGAACTATTTCATAATAGCTAACAATATTAGTAACAGTTTCAGATAACTGACAAAATAATTAGTAAACTACTTCAAATAACTGACAAATAATTTAATAAACTATTCAGGTAATGGCAAATATATTACAGTAACTAGTTTCAGCGGATAGCTAAACAAATATAAGTAAACTAGTTCAGATAACTGACAAATATTAAAGTAAACCAAATAACTAACAAATAATTAAGTAAACTAATTCAAGGTACTAACTGTCGGCAATAATAAAGGCCAACACAAGCAATTCAACTGCCTATGAACTTACAAGCTAAAGCACACCTTATAATGCCTCATAAAATTCCATTGTTCATACTACATTCATATATTAGGTACAAGCACAATATTCTTAAGGCTATAGGCACAATACACAAATAATAAATACATTATATTAACTTTCTACGACCACTGAGTTCACGCTTTTCTAAATAATGCCCTACAATCGTACTGTAAGTTTTAAAATAAATAAAAATGCCCTGAAAATATTATTACGAACTGGCAACAGTGGTCTGACGTCATGAACAGAAAATCGATATCGAGGAGTCGGAGCGATGAAGTGCTCACTTGACAATTACCATCTGTACCGATAAGATCAGTTCTGATTTGTTAGTCTGTATTCGTTTGTTAGCTTTGAAAGCACTTGCTTCTGGACTATTGTACTGATGGGATTGCTAGATACGCGCTAGTATCTGTGTTAAACAATATTTAGACTTTGAAAATTTTGTATTTGTATTTTTGTTTTGCTTTGAGCAAATTCGTTGTAAATATTTATTATTATTTTAAAACTTACAGTAGATTGATTTAAGAATAAAGGCGTGAACTTCAGTGGTTGTAAGAAAGGTAATATAAATTATTTATTATATTGTGTTATTGTGCTATAGCCTTAAAATATCGTGCTGTAGCCTAATGTATGAATATTATATGACAATGGAATTTTTATGGAGACAGTTATAAGTTGTGCTTTAGCCTTGTAAGTGTCATCAGGCAGTTGAATTTGTGCGTTGGCCTTTTATATTGGACCGACAGTTAGATACTGAAATGGTTTACTTAATTATTTTCAGTTATTTGAAGCCTATACTTAATTTATTTGTCATTATCTGAAAACTGTTTTACTTAATTATTTGTTAGCTATCTGAAACAGTTTAATTTATATATTGCCATTACCTAAATTAGTTTTACTAATTATTTGTCCGAGCTGTATTTGAAGCTAGTTTACTTTAATTATTTTCAATTATATTGAAATTAGTTTACTTAATTATTTGTTAGCTATCTGAAACTAGTTTACTTATATATTTGCCGGTTACCTGAATTTAGTTTACTTAATTATTTGTCAGTTATTTGAAGCTAGTTTACTTAATTATTTGTCAGTTATTTGAAGCTAGTTTACTTAATTATTTGTCAGTTATTTGAAGCTAGTTTACTTAATTATTTGTCAGTTATTTGAAACTAGTTTACTTAATTATTTGTTAGCCATTTGAAATTAGTTTATTTCAAATATTTTCTCAGTTATATGAATTAGTTTACTTCAAATATTTTCTCAGTTATATGAATTAGTTTACTTCAAATATTTTCTCAGTTATATGAATTAGTTTACTTCAAATATTTTTCAATTATATGAAGATAGTTTACTTGAATATTTATTGGCCCTTTGAATTTTATTTGTTTGAAGCATTTTTCAGTTATGTGTTAGTTAATTGAAACTATTATTTGAGTCTTATGTAACTATTAAGATTGGTTACTTCAACATTTATCGGATTATGGGTCGCTTTTATAATTCTTTTAGTTTGTAGGGATTATTACTGTAACATTACATCAGTTTTGGGATAGTTTAATATCTGAATTTTGATAGTTGAAATTTGTCAAATTACTCAATAGAGATTGCATCTGGATTATTTATATCGACATTTAATTTTGAAAGCGAGTTATAACAATACAAGTGGACAGTTATTTTAAATATAGTTATTATTTGTAAGTTTGAAATGAATTTTGGTTTGACACTTAGAACATGTTTGTATTTTTGAAATAAATTTTGAATTAAAACCTTGAAAACATTAGTGTTAATTAACGGTGAAGTACAAGCCCAGGAAAAGAGATTAGTTGCATGAAAAAACTTTTGTATAATATATTTACTATTTTAGTATTTTATTTGGAATTATTTTCAAATAAAGAATTTTAATTGCATTTCTTTGCGTGTAAATGAATAAATTTCCTACAAAAGCGTTTATTTTATAAACAATTAAACTTGAAATTGAATTTATGGCGAGTTGAATAAGGTTATCCAACGACAGTTGTAGACTTGAAAAAGATAGACGCGTTATCCTCGGTAGGTTTCTGGTGTGATGTTCGCGTGCGTTTAGTTTTTCAGAATTGTCTACGAATTTGGTTAACCATTTTGGATTTGATTATCATTAGTGGGTACTTAACCATTTTGGAATTATCACATTGGGTACTTAAGCATTTTGGATCTTGATTATTATTAGTGGTACTTTAAAGGGGCATTTTGTGTGTATTATCATTTAGTTGAGTACTAACACATTTTGATTTGATTTATCTTAGTGGGTATTAACCATTTTTTTGCGATTTGAGTTCATCATGGTACTTAACCATTTTGGCTTTGATTCAATTATCTAAGTGGGTACTAACCATTTTGGATTGATTATTCATAGGTGAGTTACTTAACCATTTGGATTGATATAATTAGTGGTAACTTTAACCATTTTGGATTGATATCATATTGGGTACTTAACCATTTTTTGGATTTGATTATCATTAGTGAGTACTTAACCATTTGGATTTTGATTATCATAGTGGTACTTACCATATTGGATTGATTATCATGGTGGATACTAGCCTTTTTTGATTGATCATTATAAGGTGTGCATTTGATTTTAGATTTGAAAAATTGAATTGTTTTATCGGCCTTGATTTGAAACTAGAATTATTTCATCAAATCCTCGATTTAAAACTCAGATATTGAAGCTATTGATTATGGACTAGAAGTAATTCAATGAGATTTTTCACTCAATTTAATTTTAGAGCTGACTTTTGACTCAGATATAATTTAACTTAAGACTATTAAAAGATTACAATACATGCACTTGGTATTATTTATACCGAGTTAGAAACGAAAATTATTGTACATGCCGCAATATATTAAGAAAGCAATTTTATCTGACCTTGATTGAGTTTTTTGATTGACCCAGCAGATAGATTTTAGGATGAAAAAGAAATACAAGTTTAGACACAACGCATGTTCGCAGTTATATTGGTAACACTAAAACATCACATAATTAGTTTGGTGGTCAGATCATTACTGGACTACCATATCATATTTTCCTGGTGCGTTTATGGTACTCTCGTCCCTGTTATTTTTTGTTCCGGTACGGTTAGTTTGACTTTGGAATTGGTCACCTACAACCTTGTGGATACTTGGAGGGAGGGTAGTTAGGCCTTGCATACCATTTATAGATCAAAATGGAGAAAGTACAAAGTAGTTTGAAAGAACAGATCAGAGTATTGTTGATTTTTGTGGCAAAACGAGGCCACGTAGTGAAAAAAATGTTTTTCGAAAAATAAAAATTTGCGTAAGTGTGGCAACAAAGAGCATCAAATTAGAGATTGGTGATTGAAAAACGAGAAAAAACAAACAAGTGCAGTACTAAGGAAGAATGAAGTGTACCTTTGTTACATAAAAGGACAAACAACAGAAAGTACAAGTTTTAGAAAATGAAATGTTTGCTTTTTTCTGGCGTGAACAAAACCTAAAATAAGCAGTTAGTGTGAAAATGGAAAGGACAAAGAAAAAACCAGAAGTATGAAACAGGAAAAGTAACAAGCTATGTTAACAGAACGGAGAAATATTTTGCTTGTATTGTGGAGGATCCCACATTATGAAAGAGTGTGAAGAGTTTAAGAAAAACGTAATAGGGATAATAGCTAGGTTACAAGAGCTTGAAGCTCTTGAAGAAATTAGAAAACAACAAAATAATTACAAAGCATTTGAAGAAATAGAAGAATTAAGTTGTTCTGATGAACATGTTTGCGAAAGTGCAAAAGAAACACCGCCCATGATTGAAAAAGTAGCAACGAATAAGGATGTTAGTAGTGTACAAATAGAGAAGATTGAAAATAGTGCAAGTTGTAGTGTGAAAGCTAAAACAAAAAAGACCACTGAAGGTGTTTGGGTCAACCCGGCCGAAAAGTTTAGAAAAAGAGGAAAGAAAAAGAAAGGAAAGTCCTATCGTAGATAGATTAAGTTAAAAATAAGAACCTGCATTAGCAAGAAACGAATATTTGGAATTGCATTAACACCTAGCAATAGCTGATGATTGAGAGATTTTTTTTTTTTGTACATTAGTCAAACGAGTTAGGGAAAATTATTTTTATTTGTATATAATTTATTTTAGTTTCATTACAGTATTTGTTGCCGAGACAGAAGATAAGTTCATCCAGACACAGGAGATAGACGAGTACGAGCACTAGCCGTAAATCCAAATATACAACAAGACGAGTGAGGTATTTTTTTTTTGACATTAACCCTGGATTGAGCATTTATGGATGAAGAACCAATGAGTTATCTTTTGGAAGCCAGCCTGGAGACCCTACTGTGAGCTTTGATGGGAAGGTGTGCTAGGGGCCAGGCTAAAGCCACCATCAATGTTAGGCCTTACCGTAGGTAAAAACAGAAGTTACAATCATGTCGGACAACGAGGTAAATTACTGTAAATATTATGTTTTATTAATGAAATTGTAAAGTTAAAAGTAAAATTAGACCTTGAAAACGTAAAAGAAAAGATTTTGTTTGCCTAAAAGTAAAGTTAGGGCCTTGTAAATAAAAAGAAAGACATTTTGTAAATATAAAGTTATTTAAAGAAAAGTAAAAATAGAGTAGTCTTATATAAAAATAACGTATTTGTACATAAAGAAATAAGTAAATAAAGAAAAAAAAATATATATATATATATATATATATATATATATATATATATATATATATATATATATATATATATATATATATATATATATATATGTGTATATGTGTGTGTGTGTGTGTGTGTGTGTGTGTGTGTGTATCTGTGTGTGTGTGTGTGTATTTGAGTGTGGCCACACGCGTGAAAATGAAAGTAGCTAGATGTTAGAATGAATTACGAAATGAAAATGAAAAATAAGCCGAAATTTTATGAAAATACGTTTTCAAAAAGATATTTAACGAAGTATAAAATATTAAAATGTATATATATGAATCTAATCTGTGTTTGTTTTCTCTGAAATTGTAGTTGGAAAACGAAAAGAAAATAAAAATGTTCCACAAGAATATTTATTACGAAATTCTGGCAACAGTGGTCTGACGTCACGAACAGAAAATCGATATCGAGGAGTCGGAGCGATGAAGTGCTCACTTGTCAATTACCATCTGTACCGATAAGATCAGTTCTGATTTGTTAGTCTGTATTCGTTTGTTAGCTTTGAAAGCACTTGCTTCTGGACTATTGTACTGATAGGATTGCTAGATACGCGCTAGTATCTGTGTTAACCAATATTTAGACTTTGAAAATTTTGTATTTATATTTTTGTTTTGCTTTGAGCAAATTCGTTGTAAATATTTATTATTATTTTAAAGATTATTTAAGAATAAAGGCGTGAACTTCAGTAGTTGGAAGAAAGGTAATATAAATTATTTATTATATGGTGTTATTGTGCTATAGCCTTAGAATATTGTGCTGTAGCCTAATATATGAATATTGTATGACAATGGAATTTTTATGGAGACAGTTATAAGTTGTGCTTTAGCCTTGTAAGTGTCATCAGGCAGTTGAATTTTGTGCGTTGGCCTTTCATATTGGACTGGCAGTTAGTTACTTGAAACTAGTTTATTTATTTATTTGTCAGTTACTTGAAACTAGTTACTTATTTATTTGCCAGTTACTTAAAAACTAGTTTACATATTTATTTGTCAGCTACCTGAAACTAGTTTAACTTATTATTTACCAGTCATCTGAAACTAGTTTATTTATTTATTTGTCAGTTACTTAAAACTAGTTTACTTATTTATTTGCCAGTTACTTAAAAACTAGTTTACATATTTATTTGTCAGCTACCTGAAACTAGTTTAACTTATTATTTACCAGTCATCTGAAACTAGTTTATTTATTTATTTGTCAGTTACTTGAAACTAGTTTACTTATTTATTTGCCAGTTACTTGAAAACTAGTTTACTTATTTATTTGTCAGCTACCTGAAACTAGTTTAACTTATTATTTACCAGTCATCTGAAACTAGTTTATTTTATTACTTGCCAGTTATCTGAATTTAGTTTAATTAATTATTTGATTATTTGCCAGTTATCTGAATTTAGTTTATTTAATTATTTGTCAGTTATCTGAACCTAGTTTATTTTATTATTTGCCAGTTATCTGAATTTAGTTTATTTAATTATTTATCAGTTACTTGAGATTAGTTATTTTAATTATTTGTCAGTTGTTTGAAGTTGGTTTACTTTAAATATTTTCTCAGTTATATGAACTAGTTTACTTTAAATATTTCTCAGTTATATGAACTAGTTTACTTTAAATATTTCTCAGTTATATGAATTAGTTTACTTCAAATATTTTCTCAGTTATATGAATTAGTTTACTTCAAATATTTTCTCAGTTATATGAATTAGTTTACTTTAGGTATTTTTCAGTTATATGAATTAGTTTACTTTAAATATTTTCAGTTATATGGATTAGTTTACTTTAAATGTTTTCAGTTGTATGAATTGGTTTACTCCAATTCTTTTCAATTATATGAAGATAGATTACTTGAAGATTTATTGGTCTTTTGAATTTTATTTGGTTGAAGCATTTTTCAGTTATTTGTTAGTTAATTGAAACTATTATTTGAGTCTTAAGTGACTGTTAAGATTGGTTACTTCGACATTTGTTTGTTTATAGTTTGATTTTATAATTCTTTGAGTTTGTAGGGATTATTACTGAATTGATTACCTTAGTTTTGATTAGTTTGAATTCTGATAGTTTGAAATTTGTCGATCTATTTGATTGAATTTGCATCTGAATGATTACATTGATACTTTGGAATTTTAAGAAAAGTTACTTAACAGTTTGGTAGGTCAGTTAAATATTTTGGAATAATGATTGTATTTGACATTTGGAATTAAAATTGAGATTAATATATGATTGTATTTTTGAAAAGTTACTTAACAGTTGGTAGGTCAGTTGGATATTTTGGAACAATAAATTATTTGACATTTGGAATTGAAATTCTTATTAATATAAGAGTTAACGAGTACTTGGTTAGTTTGAAACAAATTTTGTATATTGATTTTGTTTGATTCAGAATAAAGATTATACATATATTTTTAATTGAAGCATATTGAATTGTACATATGAAATAAACGTTCGAAAAGTTTTTATTTTTATTTAGCAAGTTTTTATTTGAATTTTGAGTTTGTTTAAGTTATATTGAAGTGAAGTTAATAGATACTGAGGTATACTGAGGAAATTATACGACAGTTACTTGATTGACACTGCAAGATTTATATTGTGGCAGTTACTTGTTTAAGAGTAGTTGTTTACGGAACATAGGAATAACAATTAAAAGAGTATCCGATTCATAAGAAATCATAAGAAAAATAAATAAATTGGAAAAGAAAAAAAATTTTTCGACACAACGCAATGTTTAGTTTTTGTATTAGCTTTTTGTATTAGTACCACTATACGTATATAAGTTTGGGTGGTGCAGATCATTAATCTGGACTACCACAACGGCTCCTCCTCGAGTTTTGAGACAGTGTGCTTTCGTTCTGGCCCCTCCCCTCGTTCAGCTATATTCTCTATGTCTCAATACTAACACTTTCCCTCAGTGTTGGAAGCAAGCACATGTCTAACCTGTTCCGAAAAAAGGAAGCCGCTCTGATTCTTCTAACTATCTCCCTATAGCTCTCACTCGTATTCTATCTAAGATCTTTGAAACCCCTTCTCAACTTCATTTCTTAGATCATCTGAATCGTCATGCACTTCTTTCGATCGCCCAGATGTCAGCATGTCTTTTGAAACTAGAAGAATACTTTCCTATCTTACTGATTTATGGTTCCCACTCTTAGGAGCTACGGGAGACTTGCGTGGTGGCGCTTGACATATCCAAAGCATATGACCGGGTATAACATGCGTCACTGCTCTCCAAGCTCCCTTCCTTTGGGTTTTCTCCTTCTCCTTGCTACTTAGTCTAGTTTCTTTCAAAATTGCTCAATATCGGCTTTGTTGATGGTGTGACTTCTTCTTTCATTTCTGTCTAGTTGTGTTCCTCAGGGTCAGGGTATTATCTCCTACTTTATTCTAAATTTTCATTAACTGTTCATTATTCTATCTATTAAACAGCTCTTTCCACTGCATATGCTGATGACTGCGAGCCTCATTCTTCAACTCATTTACCATTGCTGTCCTTCTTTCACTTCTCTAGAAATGTCTTCGTTCTTAATCTTTCGATTCTATTTCTCGCTGACCTGTATAGGATTTCCGGGTGGGGTCGTAACCTTGTAAAATTCAACTTCTTAAAAACTCAACTTCTACAAATCTACTCTCTAAGAACCCTTCTTAACTTGCCTATTCTATCGAACAGCTCTCTCTCTTCCTGTGACATATAAACCTTGGCCTTAACATAGACAAAAAAAAATGTCTTGAAAACCTCACATCACAAACGTTGCTAGGGCGGCCTCTAAGAAACTGGGAGTGCTGTTTAGACTGCAAATTTTTTTTCTCTTCTTCAGTTACTCCAGCTATGCAAGGGCTCATCCGCCCTTGTGGAGTACTAACTGCTCTCATATCTTGGGGGTTCTGGTTTCACCCGGCTTTTGGATAGATTCGAGTCAAAGGCCAAAAAGACTTATAAACTGTTCTGTACTTTCACTTCACTTGACCCGCGAATGTTGGCTGCTTTATCTCTTTCTATAGGGTTACCGCAAGCAGGCAGGTGCTCGAGGGAACTTCTCACTCGCGTACCACCACCATTACGCCCCCCTCGTCAGCCACTAGGGGTGCTGTATCTGGCACAGAGTTTGTGTTGATTATAGGTAACTAGGCTAGTTCGCTCGGTGCTTCCTTCTTTCCTGCCAACCTCTGTTCTGTGGAATTTTCTCTTCCATCTTTTGTATTTCCTGCTGAATTTAATCTCCCCACTTCAAAAGGCCTGCGTCTGTGCTCATCTCGCTGTATTTACGTTTAGCGTTGACTTCTGCATTCGGCAACACCCCATCTTGAATAGTATGCCTGCCCGTGAGTGTGGGTGACAACTTGTAAAAAAAATAAATAATATATATATATATATAAAATTTAATATATATATATATATATATATTATATATATATATATATATATATATATATCAGAGTGGGTGTTTCCGTTAAGCATTGCGGAATACCAAAATAAATTGCGGAATTGCGATTACGATAATTTGAAAAAAGTTGCGGAATTGGATAGCGCAATGCCTATATCATTTCGGAATTTAATTCCGCAAATAAGCATGACTTCAAAATTTTTTTTAGAATTGCAGTGAAATTGCCAAAATTTATAGCTCCCACAAAATTTTTACACGTTGGCCCATCTTGTACGTCTGGCAGCAACACCGAAAAAACCGGTATTTTTTGCAAACATGTTTAGCCGTTTTCGTTTTTGCATTGTTGCTAAAAAATGCTCTAGTTTGCGTTCGTTTTCGTCAACCTTAGCACAAAGCGTAAAAAACGCTCACCAAACGTAAAAATGTCTCTAATTCTGTGTAAATTATAGATAAAATTCTGTTTAAATAGCAACTTACAGGAATAAAGAAATTGCCTTACGTTGATAGCATTTTTTACGATTTGCGCTAAGGTTGACGAAAAAGGATCAAAAACTTGAGCATTTTTTTAGCAAATGCAAAAACGAAACGGCTTTGAAAGTTCGAACTATTTTTCAGTATGCTAGGAAGTATTTAAACAAAAAACTTTCAAAAAATCCTAATTCAGTATAAAAAAAAATAAAAACTTTTGCTGTGGAGTTACGATATAATTAAAGTATTTGTAAATAATAATTTAATAATTAATAAAACCTAAAGGCTTAAATGCATGAATAAAATAATTAAATTAAAATTCAACAATTTTTACTCTTTTTCTTTTATACAAATTTTCTTAAGCTAAAGTTATAATGAATATTGAATATAATTTACGAAACGTGTCACCACCAAATTTTAGATTAAAATGTATTGTACAGTAAAAATAAATAATGAATAAAAATTGAATATAACATTGTACCCAACATCGAAAGTCTAAACAAGTATTTATATTATATATATATATATATATATATATATTATATATATATATAATATATATATTAGTATATAATATATATATATATATATATAATATATATTAATATATATATATACTTATATATATAATATATTTATATATAATATAATATATATTATATATATATATATATATATATATATATATATATATAATTTTTTCAAATTATTTGAATATTTCCCCCAATGAGGAAGAACCTACTAGGAAAGTAATTATCCGGTTATCCGGGCGGATAACAATGATATCCGGCCGGAACCGGATAGTCAAACTTGGCCGATATCGGATAGTTGCCCGATATCCGGCCCATCCCTAAAATATATATATATCATTTTCCTTATGGTATGTATGACATTCCCGTGCCTAATGGTTCGCCTTCTGTTATGCGTTCATATCCACACTCATCCTTCCAACAACATTTCATATACACATACTTATATCACACCCCTCTTCTTTAGACAACATCTTACAGACTCCCAATTACCTTATATCCATACGTGTAGGGCGAAAAAATTGCCCAATCGTATGTCCTGCGTGTCGTAGAAGGCTGACTAAGACGGTGGTAGTTATTTCGGCTTGCTATACAACCTATCTTTTGCCAGGAATGCTAATGCATGCCTTGGAGAAGGTCGGTCGATCGCAGTAAAGCGCCCTTCTATCCTCGACGCGAAATGTATGAATCGTTATCCTGTTATATGAAATGTCAGAGAAAAATGTTGAGGAGATGAGGAGAGAGGTGATGGATGTATTAGAAAGGGCAAATTTGATTTGCTCCTTGTGACTGAAACAAAGATGAAAGAAACGGTTGAAAATGAGTGTGTGGTGTGAAATGTGTTTGTTTGCTGTGAAAGGAATGAGAGGGGGATAGAAGATTTGCAATTCTGATGAATGGAGTTGTGTAGAGGGCTTATGTAGATTTTGCTGTGTGTGAGTACTAAGAAGTTTAAACGTTAATTTAAGTTGAAAAGCGTCAAAATATTGTTGTGGTTGCGATCTATGATCTTTCTGAGGGTACATGTTGAAAAGAGTACGATTTCTGGATAATCTGAATGAGTTTTGGGATGGGGGAAATAGGAGATTCAGTTCATTTGCCACATATCTTGCCCGTTCAAGGATTTTTTTTTACAGTTGTCACACCACTCACGGGCAGAGCCCTATTCAAGGAGGGGGTGTAGTACTCTTCAAAAGTTCACACTTTAGCGCAAATTACGCATATGAGCACAGACGCAGGCTTTAAGTGAGAGATAAATTCGTAGGAAATACAGAAGATGGAAGAGAATTCCACAAACAGATGGTGGTGGGAAAGAAGAGGAAGACACAGCAAACTATAGCCTGAGGTTACCAATGTACACAATACTCGTGAGCAGATACAGCACCTATTGTGCTACGAAAGGCGTCGTAAAGGTGGTGGGACGCGAGTGATAGACGTTTTCCCTCGAGCACTTTGCCGCTACGTACCTATAGCGTAGAGATGAAAGCACAACAGCGCCTCGCAAAATAGAGGTCAGTGAATGGAAAGTAAGAACAGTTTATAAGCCTTTTGCCGTTGACTCGGACACTGTCCAAAAGCCAGGTGAAACCAGAGCCCCCCCCCCCAGGATATTGAGAGCAGTACTCCATACCATTGGGCGAATGAGACCTTTGTATAGCGGAGCACAACTGAGAAAAGTAGGAAAGTCTCACAGTCTAACAGAACTCCAGTTCTTTGAGGCCGGCCTAGCAACGTTGTGAGTGAGGTTTCCAAGACCATTTTTTTGTTCATGTTAAAGTGTCAAGGATGTTTATATTGTCAAACAGGAGAGACGACAGAACCGTCGAAAGAGACAGGAAAGTATGAAGGTATTTTGGAGAAGGCAAAGATTTTTTAAAAAGTTGGGTTTTTTAAAGAATTGAATTTCACAAAGTTATTTCTATCCATCAGCTAGAATAAAAACTAAAGATTAAGACGAGAGGCAATTCCAGAGTAAAAGTGGGAGTAGAATTTGATATGAGTAAAGAATGAAGATCGAGTCATCGGAATACGAGTGATAGAGTTAGATGTTATGCGTGTGAGAAGATCATTAATTGAAAAGTAGGAATAAAGTAGGAAGATAAGACAGAACCCTGAGAAAACACCACTATTGACAGAAAAAGAAGGAAGAAGTCGCCCCATCACAACAGCCCGATATGAGCGATTTGAAAGAGAAGCTAGATATAAGTAAGCAAAAGAAGGAGGAAACCCCAAAGGAGGGGAGCTTGGGAGAGCAGTGACGCGTGCCATACTCAGTTCAAATGCTTTGTATATGTCAAGCGCCACCACCCAAGTCTCCCTGTAGTTCCTAATTTGTTTGTGGCTTCATTAATGTTTTCTTACTCTGTTTCAGCTTTCAGTAACATAATTATTTAATCAGAATTAGAAATTTCAACATGCAAAAATTCTTTTGTCTTTTTAAAGAAATAAAAGGTTGCAAAGGTGCTCGCATGAAATATATTTTTTTGTGTAGACGTTGCAAAACCAGTATTTATTGCTCATAATCTAAAACTAGGAAATTCTGAAAATTTGCCAACTGAGAAAGATGATGCTAAGCTTAAGGCAGCTAAGCTTAAGAGTCCTGTTACTGCCCCTGCTCCTCACCACTGTCATTCTCACACATACTTCATACGACTGAGATTATCAGACTTATCAGTCATACCAAAATTAAATGTGGCTGAGCAAGCTGATGAGCCCGGTGATAATGAGCTTGACAGTAGTCACAGCACAGTAGTCAGTACTCAGTAGTGACTGGGGAGTGGGGACTAGTGATTAGTGATTCAAAAGTTGATATTCCAAAGCCAAATATTTAATTTAGTCAGTCACTCATCCTCCTTCATTTACAATCCTGGTATAATTTTAATTTCAATATTTTTATTATTTCATTTGCATCCCTTAAGTCACTTTTGAGTTTTGTCATTCAGACTCATTCTATATAAATATAATATACATTAATATTTAAAAGTAAATTATAAATATGATTATATGATACAAATGTAAAATCAAAGTTAAATTAGTAAGTAGAAGCCTACAAACAGCAGTCTGCAGGCTACAACCTACAACCTACTGTAAATTGTAACGAAAACAATTGATAAAATATAAGAGAAAGGTAGTTCTACTATTTTATAATTTATAAATCATAATTGGAATATTGTTTAATTTCAAGTATCTTATATTTGAAAATGAAATACAAGTAAAATATCATATTAGCCTCTTTATATTTTTAAAAATACATTTAATGAAAAAAAAAAAAACTGAAAAAAACGAAAAAAACATGAAAAAAACATGAAAACATGTTTTTTCTTGAAAAAAAAACACGATTTAAAAAAAACGGTTTTTTTCCCAACCCTACCATTGACCCTCCTGTCTACAGTCTTATATATATATATATATATATATGATATATATATTATATATTATATTTAATTTTTAAATATATAATATCCACATATCTATATATATTATATATATATATATGATATATAATATATATATATATATATATATATAATATATATATATATATATAGAGAGCAGAGAGAGAGAAGAGAGAAATTTTAAAATAGTTTTTTTCATTAATCGTCATCGTCAAAATTTGCCTAATCGTCATCGTCATCGGCAAAATTTCATAATGGTCCCATCACTAATATATATATATATATATTATATATATATATATATATTATTATATATATATATAATAAAATATATATAATATATATATACTATAACTATATACAATAATATATATATATATATATATATAATTGATAAAAAAAAAACCTTAAGTAATTTCACTCTGCTGGGATTGAACCTGGCCCTAGCAGGATCGAATGTTGTATCGTGTTTGACCATAACGCCATCGATGGACTAAAAGAAGAAATAGAGAAATCGTTCCTGTTAGTGAATACTATCACTCACCCAAACAGCAGAAACCACGGCGAGCGGCTCTTCCCGTCCACACTCAGGCGTAGGGTCAAAACATAGCACTGCACAGAGTGAATACTTATTAAACAGCGAATATTATGTATGTAGATAACGATAAACTATGCTTTCATCCTTCTACACGCTCACCGCAGTGGTGATAGTATGATAAAAATAACCCCTTTAAGTAATTGTCACTCTGCTGGGATTGAACCTGTCCCTATCAGCTCATAACGCATACTTGTTTGACCACAGACGCCATTGATGGACTAAAAGAAGGAAGGCGAGAATGGAAGAGCGCACCGTGGTTCCTGTTTGGTGGGTGATATATATTCACTACAGGAACATTTCTCACGTTCTTCTTTTAGTCCATCATGGCGTTGTGGTCAAACACATACACATTCATCTGCTAGGGCCCAGTTCAATCCTAGCAGAGTGAAATTACTTAAGGTTTATTTTTGATCAATAAGATCGAGCTCGACGTGCGGGGTGAGGCTGTCAGAGATGAGCAGCTATCTTCATCAATACATAATATTCCCTGGTTTAATAAGTATTTCACTCTGCTGCGGTGCTCTGTTTACCTTACGCAGCCGGAGTTGGACGGAAGAGCGATGCCGAGTGTGTCTTTGGTGGGTGATTATATATTACTACAGAAAACATTTTCTTGCGTTCTTTCTTTTAGCTAAGTCCATCGTGACGTATGTGTGCAAACACTATGCGTACATCTGCTGGGCCCAGAGTTCAATCCAGCAAGTGAAATTGCTCCAAGGGTTAATTTAATTTATCAATACCTATCACACTGCGAGTGAGTGATAGAAGGGATGAGCAGTATATCTTATCAATAATATTACCCCAGTTTAATAAGTATTCACCGTGTTGGGTGGAGCAGGTGCTCTGTTGACCCCTAACGCAACGAAGTGTGGACGAGAAGAGAGCGCACCGTGGTTACCTGTTATGGTGGGTGATGATATTATCATACTCCAGACAGGGAAAAAAAACCACAAATTTCTTTTGGCGGTTTTTTTCTTTTTTCTTTTTAGGCTCCATCCGTGGCGTTTGGTACAAAACATACACTCACCTACCAGTCAATCCCTAATCATGAGTTGAAATTACCTTAAAGGGGTTATTTAATCAATACCTATCACCACTGCGTGAGGTTGTAGAAGATGAGCAGTTATCTTATCAATATATTATAATATATATATATATCTTACTTATTATATTTTTATTTTTCTTTATTATTTAAAACTTTAATTTTACTTTACTATATATATATATATATATATATATATATATTGATATATTATATATATTATATATATATATAATACCATAAAGCCACAAACAGATCACATATCATACCTGACGCAGATGACATCACGCATCAGCCACTACATACCAGAACCTATAAACACAGCCACAACACAATAATACATCAACCAACTTCAAACATGGCTAACAGAAAACAGAATGTCTGCCTCACCAAATAAATCTTCAATTACATTAATCACCACTGACCACTAACTTGGCGCCACATATCCCAAAGTCTACCTAAACAACATTACTATACCCTTTAATAAAACTTCCAAAATCCTCAGACTAACAATTGACATGCATCTCAACTTCACAAAATACATAGACAACATAATTTTATCTGCAAATAAGAAACTGAACATATTAAGAATCATCACCGGCACAGACTTCACAAACAATAAACCAACATCCACCACCATATATATACAATACATTCGCCCAACACTAAACTACTCTTCTCCAACTTGGTACCCCCTACTGACAAAAAATAATAAAGAAACCCTTAACAACACAAAACAAAGCTCGAAGAATCATAACAGGATGCACATAAACAGCTGCATGAAGAAACCAAAATTCTACCCATAGACACACCTGGACATGATAGGCACACAATTCTTTTCCAAAACGCAAACACCCTAATACCCATGCCACAGTATACTTTCTAACCCCACCTACCACAGACTCAAACAACCTCCTTCTTCACAGCTCTATATTACAAATAAATTTTGAACATTCCACCTCCACTAAATAACAACACACACCAAACAAATTCACACACCACTGACAGAAAACCACTTAAGACAAACCACCAAACAACATTTTAAACAAACACACCAGAAATAGCCACCAAACTCCAAGTATCATCTACCAAGAACCAGTCTACGATCTCGGGAAAGCTAAAGATGCAAGCCACCACCTAAATTACATACTACCGAAACACAGATTTGACCTAACAAAAAACCATCCACAAAATCATGTCAAAGCGTAAAAGTTCGTGGGAGACTCAAATATACTCTTCCTGTTTAACCAACTCTCAACACCAAGAACATGAAATATAATCCCTGGAAGATATCTGGAGAAGACCAGTGGTATCAGCAGGGTACCTGAGCATGGTGCAGCCTCTCCCATGATGGGATGGTCAGGGGTAAGAAGGTAAAAGGTGTGTATATATATAATATATATATATATATATATATATATATATAATATATATATATATAATATATATATATATATATATATATATATATATATATATAGGAGCGTATGTATATATATATATAGTATTATAATATTAGTATATATTATATATTATTTAATATATATATATTAATATAATATATATAATAAATATATATATATAACGGCTTTATAAACTTACATTAATATTTTTTTATTCTTCATTACCTATTTTTTAAGAGTGCTATACTTTGCGATTTTTATGATAATCTAAGTAGGGCCCTTAATGTTAAACAATACCATTATTTCTTAGAGAGAAAACTATTAAGTT
This sequence comes from Trachelipus rathkii, assembly GCA_015478945.1. Lineage (NCBI taxonomy): Eukaryota > Metazoa > Arthropoda > Malacostraca > Isopoda > Trachelipodidae > Trachelipus > Trachelipus rathkii. The sequence continues at coordinate 27,684 of JABUQX010103755.1, forward strand.
CATACTATTAAATGTTGCATGTGGAATATGGAAAGGCGATTATTATTCATATGATGTTAAAATCTAAGATGAGCCACTCAAGGCAAATTATAAACTTTCTTATTGACTGTAGTCTTGAAAGGTTAGTGTGAGCTTTCAACATGTCTTATTTTTTTGGTTTCTAGCTAACGGTAGCTCCTGATGAAACCATTGACTTAATGGTAATTTACTAATCAAGGATAGTTATAGTTAATATATATAATATATATATATAATATATTATATAATATATATATATTATATATATATATAGTACTATATATATATATATATATATAATATATATATATAAATTAAGAACTTTGTTCACATTTAAAAATTAATTCGGTAATTATTCCAATAACTGCCTCTAAAACATTTTATAAAATCACAGCATAGACTCTGAAAAAAATAGTAATGAAGAATAAAAAAAAATATTTGTCGGTTCTCTTTAAGGAAAAAATTTACGCAAAACTCTCAAAGTGTGTAAAAAACCTATAGGATTGGTTAATTTAAAAAAAAACGAAAATTTTTTAAGTTTTTTTTGAAATCACAGGATATACTCTAAAAAAATAATAATGAAGAATAGGTGGAATCGGCAGTCTCTTTAGGAAAAAACAGTTACAGCCTCTGAAAGTTTTAAAAAATCTGACTTTTCTTATAAAAAAATTAGTGGCTTTCGTGCTCGTATTTAGGCCATCCTAGTTCAGGTTATATAAGTTTTTGTCAATTCTACATAGATTTTCTCTGTGTAACTATACCACAACATTATCATAACCTGAATTAGAGGGCCTGAAATGAGACCATAACCTGGATTCGCATCAATATTGAAAAGTCATATGTGATTTTTTTTAACAACTTTGAGATGCTGAAATTTTTTTCCTAAGAGAGCGACAAATAATTTTTTTTTTACTTTCTTCATTACTATTTTTTTAGAGGTCTATGCTGTATTCTTTGTAAAAACTGTTAGAGGAAGCTTTTGGAAATAA
>JABUQX010103756.1:0-13929 GCA_015478945.1 Trachelipus rathkii
TATATTACTTCGTTCAGTTTTAATGTTCGGGTGTTTAACCGTTTTCGCATTTATCGTGAAACACTTTCGCGTTTTTCGTGCGCCGCTAACTTATATATATATATATATATATATATATATATATATATATATATATATATATATATATATATATAAATACTATATATATATATATATATATATATATATATATATATATATATATATATATATATATATATATATATAACTATATATATATATATATATATATATATATATATTTATATATATATATATATATATATAATAACATATATATATATATATATATATATATATATATGTATGTAATAATATATATATATATAATATATATATATATATGTATGTAAATATATATATATCTTTGTAATAATAATATATATATATATATATATATAATAATAATATGTAATATATATATATATAATATATATATATATATATATATATATATATATAATAATAATAATAATAATATATATATAATTAACATTTTGAGACTCTGAATTATTTTTATTTATACATACTAATAATATATATATATATATATATATATATAATATAACATATATAACTATATGCTAATATATATTTATATACTCATATATATACTACTATATATAATAATAATAATATATATATATATATATATATATGTAATATTGTAATAATATATATATATATATATATATATATATATATATATATATATATATATATATATATATATATATATATATATATATATATATATATATATATATATATATGTATATATATATATATATATGTATATATATATATATATATATATATATAACTCTTTCTTTAACTATATATATATATATATATATATAATAATAATAATATATATATAATAATAATAATATATATATATATATATATATATATATATATATATAATATATATATATATATATATATTTGAGACTTAATGGTTTAATATTAATATCTAAATGAGGCAGGGTTGTGTTATGTCTCTCCGGCTATTTAATTTGTCTATGAATGGGATGTGATGAAAGAAGTAGGGGTGGTAAGGCAGGGAAGGTGCTAGACTGACGGATAATGTACGCTGATGATTTGGTTATGTGTAGTGAAAGTGAAGAGAGTTTGAGAGGTTTGGCAAGTATGGTAGTGAGTGGGGAGAGTCGGCGGTGTGAAGCCATGTTAGATTCTAGGCACTTGGAACATGTATTTGAGTTTAAATGTTTAGAATATTTGTTGGATGGAAAGGGAACGGATGATGCAGAATGTAGTAGTAACGTTGTAAATGGTAGGAAGGAATCCGGTGCAATTAGATCATTGGTGAATGCAAAGGGATTAAGTCTTGAGTGCGCTTGAGTTTTAAATGAGGGTATGTTGTTACCTGTGTTAATGTATAGTAGTGAAACTGTGCTGTGGAATAAGATGTATAAATCTAAGATGCAATCTACTCAAATGGACATTCTTAGGGGTGTCTTAGGTGTGAGAAAAAATTATAAAATGAGGAATGAACGTGTTAGTGAATTGTGTGGTGTGAAGAACGTAAGTGAGAGAATAAACGACAGTTTATTAAGATGGTTTGGTCATAAGGAAAGGATGGATGATAGTTAGGTGATTAAACGAATGTATAGTGGCGAGTGTGCTGGGAATCAACTGACTGCGAGACCGAATAAAACGTGGGGATTGAGTCATTAAAGCAATGTCTGATGAAAAGGAATGTGAGTTTGGTATTGGCGAGAAGAAAGGTGCATAATAATAGGGAATGGCGTGATTTTGTGAGGAGGATATGGTTGTGGAACGCCAGTTTACGAGTGGTGTACGCGCTTTAAAGAAGGGCGGGAGGTCATCAAGAGCACGTAATGATGACACCATTGCTAGAGTACGGGAGGTAATCCAAACTGACCGGAGGCAAACCATCGATGATATTGCCAATATTGTCGGGATTTCTCATGGCAGTTGTCACGCGATCCTCGCACAAGACTTGAACATGCACCGCGTGTGTACGCACCTTGTCCCAAGATTCCTCACCCAGGAGCAGTGTGAAGAGCGGGCCTACATAAGCGGAGAGCTCATTGCTATGGTGGATGCGGATCAAGGATTGTTGAATAGGGTAATAACTGGCGATGAGACGTGGTGTTACCTGTACGACCCTCAAACGAAGCGTCAGACCTCATGTGATCACTCAAAGGGAAAAGTCATGCTGGAGGTCTTCTTTGACATTAAAGGTCTCATGCACTTTGAGTTCATACCTCAGGGTCATACAGTTACCAAGCATATGTACATTGATATTCTCCGTCGTCTTCGTGACGCAATCCGACGCAAACGTCCTGAGCTTTGGGAAGCGAAAAATTGGGTATTGCACCATGACAATGCCCCAGCACATCGTTCACTCCTGGTCTCTGAATATCTGACGAACGAACAGTCACGTACCTGTACTTTCTCAACTTCCTTACTTCCCATATTTTACTTCAGCTGATTTCTATCTTTTCCCTCGCATGAAGGATCTGTTAAAAGGGCGACGATTTCAGTCAGCAGAAGAAATTCAAAGTGCTACGTCGCGTGCGTTGAAAGAGGTAACAAAAGATGGCTTACAGCGATGTTTCGAGCAGTGGTACGAGCGCTGGCAAAAGTGTGTGACAGCCGAAGGAAGGTACTTTGAAGGTGGTATTGTGTAATATGTTGTATCATATACGATAATAAAGTTTAGTTAAAAGTTCCGGTATTTTTTTTCTATATTATATATATATATATATATATATATATATATATATATATATATATATATATATATATATATATATATATATATATATATATATATATATATATATATATATATATATATATATTGATTAAAACCCTTTGTTGCTATTAGGAATTTATTTTATATTTAATAACAGATATCACACAATTTTAAAACAAAGTGAAATAGCTTTCTAGGAAATGAGTAATATATATATATATATATATATATAAAATAATATATATAAATATATATATATATATTTATATAATAAAATAAAAATGATAATATATATATATATATATATATATATATATATATATATATATATATATATATATATATATTGATATATATATATATATACTATATATATATAATAATAACATATATATATATATATATATATATATATATATATATATATATATATATAATATATATATATATATATATATATATATATATATATATATAATATGAGGCATTAAGGGTATACGCTGAGGAGTGAAAGTTCCACCACTGGGGGGCCCCGTATCCATTCTGCCATGTAATTGTAGCATTACTAAGCTTAGACTAGAGACTGTTTTAGTTTTAAAAACAGGCAATTTGCAAACCTCAACAACTATTTTATTACCTTTCATATTTATTATTTAGCTTCCACACTTGCAATTATTTTACCCATTTATTACCATTGGCAAAAAAAAAGTATTACTTACATCATTTCCTACAAAAAAAAAAATTACACCATTAATAACTGTGGTCTAAATTAACAAGGTTCGAAAAAAAAATATTCAGTTTGATTAATGGCTAGACTTAAGGAGTTCTAGGAGGAGACACTTTAAAAAAAAAGATTAAATATTAAGTATTAAATGAATTTTATTTAAAAAGTATTCCTTGTATTTCACATAAGGGATCAGATAAAGCTAACTACACCAAATTGATGGTCTTGCCAGAATTGGCTGCCCTATTGGGATCGACGATTTATAATAGGAAATTTTTTTTTTAAACTGATTAAGTTGTAAAGAGTCCTACATAAATTAAAGCATTAAAAAAAATATAAGATAACTGATATATTAAACAAATTAATTTATGAATGAATTTTCATGACGGAAATAAATAATTATTTGATAACTATAAATTTATATGAATAATTCTGTTGGAAAAAAAAAGTATCGGCAATTTGAATTGATCATTTTACATTTCATAAATATATTAATTTAATTAATATATTATATATATATATATAATATTATATAGTATAATATATAATTATATATATATATATAAAATAATTAATTATATATATAAAAATTAATTAGTAAGTACCAGAAGAAACATCAGTATGATAGGTAATAAGGATTATAGCGCTATTTAAGATATAATATCATATAAGGTCATAAATATTGATATAAATATAGTCTTATACGTTAGTATACATACCTAACGATATAGTTATATATTATATAATGTAATAATAGGTAATAAAAGTAGTATAAATACAGTATATAGATGATAAGTTTCACTGTATGAATAATTACGCCGTTTAAATACAGTAGATGATAATATATTAATATTAGCAAATGTGGCTGCTGCGTCTATATATTGGGCCCCACGGAGCTAGAGCCCTCAAAATTAAAAACTGAATCGTAGATGTAGAGAGAAATATGAAATCTGATGTCAAAAAAAGTTGAAAAGATTTTTATTAAACAATATTGAGTACCTTCACATTGATTGAGTAAAGCCACAATAGAAGAAATAGAGAAAAGGAGTGGGGGAGAGGTAAAAAGAATTGATACTGTATATATATTTTTTTTTTCAAATATCCAATTATATAATTTGGCTCCTATACCTTACGCCCTCAAGACCAACTTTATTAGGTTCTTAAAAATAAGAACAGAATTATGACAACTTATAGGTGAAAAAAAAGGAGAGAATAGCAAAATTCCTTAGCGTAGTTTTTATAAGTTTGCTTAGTATTTTACTTTCTGCTAAATATTTAACTAGCAACTTTGGGAAAAGTAGAGCCATATAGTAACTAGGTATTATCAAATTTAGGCGGTGCCTCGACGTATGTCTTTTATATCACTGCCTGTACTGTGATAAATAAAAATAAAAAAACGTTAAGTTATATTACTATTATGCTTTAGCGGAGGTGAGGATGTGTTGTTTCTTTTTCTGTGTTGTGCAGGAGAAATAATTTACGAGCATCCGAATAGCTGACACGCTGTATTTAAAATCGATACGGTAGTTACAATGAAAGATAAACTAGAGAAATACATATTTTGAGGAGATAAGATCAGCCGAAAAATTTTAATTGTCGTAGGGAAAATGAGAGAAAGAAGAATATAAATGCAGGCGATAGTAGTTAATATATAGAAATAGGGTTAAGAGGTATATTAGTAATAATTATTAAAGGTTAATAATAATAAATAGATAATATATGATAGTTGATAGATTATTTGATAGTATAATAGTAAATATTAGTATAGTAACTATAATATTATATATAGTGATATAAATATATATATATTATATAGATTATATAAATTATATTAATCTAACGTAAATATATCGTGTACGATAGAATTGCAATTGAAATACACTATTTTGGTAAATGAAACATATTAAAAGACGATAATGGGAACAAAATCGATCTGATCATGGAAAAAAAGGAGGTGTAAAGTGAAAAAATAAAAGAGAGGGGGAACAGTAAGTGTATCTGATAGTACAACGAATTAATGAAAAGCTTAGATGTTTTACAACATTCAAGGGTAATATAATAATCCATCAGATTCTTTATCAAAAGACCTCTCACAGTAACAGGGAACATTAAAAGTAAGAAGTTTAAATTAAGAAAGGGAATAATAAGGTTTTAAGTGTAATATAGAGTATATATATTCTATTTATATTTATATATATATATACTAAAACTAGAAACATATGAAAAAATGATGTTTTTCATTAACAAGTAAAAAAGTAAAAAATTTCTTAAACCAATTGCAAAATTTTCATAAACAATAAAAATAAAATGTCTTTCTCGTAATCGCTGTGCCTGGCAACCTCGCTGTCTCGATGTACCACACTGCCAGGCGTAAGATTTATTTCACCCGTAAAAAGCTTATTTTAACTAATAATTTCTAATATTTAAGGTGAAATAAATACATATATATAAAAATTACTAGTTTTCATATATATATATACTATATAATTATATATAATATATATATATATATATATATAGAATAATATATATATATATATATATATATAGTTATAGAATCTATTATATATATACATATATCAAAACTTGCAGCCTCCACCCTATTCCATATATATATAATATAATATATATTATATAATATATATATATATATAATATATTATATATATAATATATTATTATTATATTATATATATATAATATAACTTATATATAATATCGTATATAATATATATATAATATATATAAATATATATATATATATATATAAATTATATAATATATATATATTTATATATATATATATATATATATATATTATATATAATATATATATATAATATATATATATTATATTAATATATATATATATATATTATATAAATATATATATATATATATATATATATATATATATATATATTATAATATATATATATAATATATATATATTTAGTATAAATATATATAAGGTATATATAGCTTTATTTTACTTTTCCGTCAGCAGAAAAATAAAAACTAAGTCCCGTCTGATAGTTTATGGTTATGGGAATGGACAATGTTGATATTTTAAAAGTAAATCGATTAGTTGAAAATCGATTATTTGTAATAGATATGAAAAAATAAAAAATAAGGATCAGTATGCTTATAAAGTTTATATTCATCGGATGTGTTTCAGTGGACCCCCCGGTTTTTGGGGGGTGGGGGGGGTGGGGGGGGGAAAAAAAAAAATCGTTTTCTAAAAAATAGGGAAAAAAATTTTTAAAAAATGTTAAGTGATATGTTTTGATAATATGCATAGGCGTTTGAGTTTTTGTTTTACTGCATTTCAACATAATTTTGCAAGAAAAGAGATTAAACAGTTAAAGAAGATAAAATAATAGTAAAAGATGGAAAAAATTTAAATTTTACTGACAATTCAGAGTTGTAGTAAAAGGTATACAGTCTCAGCCAAAACTATTGTTTGCCAATAGTAGGTTATCATACAAGGATTCACTTATACTATTTTGTACAAGATGCAACAGTAGCAAAGAGTTCAATGTACGTTGATGTTAGTACAAAAAACAGTTGGTACGACTAGGTTAACTTTTACCCGTGAGGTATTCTTTACATAGGGGTATTAGAGATAGGGATGTGTGCATATATATATAGTATAATAATAATATAATAGATAAAAAAATTATTATATAGGTAGTAATTATTATTATAAATACGTAAGTATAATTATTCATCTCTAAATGTATAATAATATAAACGTAAAATATATATTATAATTAATTTCGGCAGCTACAAAACAGTCGATCAGTAAAAATTAATGGCTAGTTTTACGCACATGGATCAATAACGGTTAGGGCTATTACTTTACGGCAACAGTGGTCATTAATTTAGGGCTAATTGGGGCTTTAAAATTTAGGTTATGGAAAAAGTTTGTTAGATAGACACACATTTACTATATATACGACTATATACTATAGAGATCAATATATATTTAATAATAGTTATATATCATTTAATACGTAGTAATGCATATATCCATCAGTTTAACAACTCTTAAAGAAAATAAAGGATATAGATAGATCTAAATATTTATAGGTTTAGTAAATAATAAAGTAACATAAATAGAACTAGGATAACTAATCTTATTTAATCTATATTTTAACTACGTTATCAAAGACAAAGTAAAGTAAGTAATAATATGAGTAATGTAATATAGTTTAAATCACATCTAGTTGACACGTAGTATGGATAATATATATAGTAGTAATAATCAGGCAGGATGAGTAGGTGCGCATAAGGAAGAGTCGAGGCGCGTGTATTGCGGCGGATTAGGGTATAGGGTAATGATGCAAGTGAGTGGGGAAAAGACATGAGGCTTGAAGGATACAAGTACGAGAAGCATAAGAGTAATACTATGAGCGAGGGGTGCGATCCAAAATAAAGATGGCAGTAGGGATGGAATAGGAGTGAAAGGATGAGATTTCCAAGTTAGAAAAGTCAAAAATGATAATTTTCAAAACAGAGAATTGATCATAGCGTAAGCAAAGGAATTTTATTTGGAGAGGCATTGAATATTAATAACTTGTTTAAGGCTTAATGATCAGTATTTGCTATATAGTTTTTTTTTTCATTCTGGGATTATATAGATGTTTATTGTATACAATAGTAGAATGTTTTTTAAATGGGATATTATATTTTAATGGGTGTTTATATTACTTAAGAGGGATTTACAGATGTTGTCATAAGATAATTATAATGAATCCCTCCAAGACATTTTAAAAAACAGGGGTCACCTGTAAATTGTGTTCCATGAATTATGGGCTGTGGGCTATTGTAATAAACATAGACAGGAGTTTTATATAGTGTTGTGAAGGCAGTAATCACTTCTGGAATGGGTATGTTGAGATGAGCATGAAATATGCCTCTACTATAAACAAATCAATACAACTAACAACCTCTAGCTACGACTCTTTACTATCGAGTCTGAAGCTTACCGTTCATAATTGCGGACAAAACGCTCTATTCTCATTAATAAACTTATAGAGCAAACAAGGAAGCATGTTTATATTTCATCTTTGTATGATTCTTACGCAATCTCTTCTTTTCTTTCTCGCTCAAAACCTTTTTTTTTTGTTAACTCGTCTCTCTATTTTTTAAATCGGCGCGAGTCTATGTTAGTCACACCTGGTCTTCTGAAGCCAAAATTGAAGAAGATATGAAGAAGGTTACCGAAGGAATGTAACAGAATGCATCATTAAGGAGTAATAATATATATAACATAAACAAATAAAGACTATTAACAACAATAATAATATATAATATTATATAAATATAGAATGAATAATCATAGTAAACACTATTTTAGCTAAGATATCAATGGTGACACATACTAGAAAACAATTTATATATAATAATTATAGAAAAAACATAAAATAGCCGAAGGACTGAACCAACGACAGTAAGACTTGACTAAAGTAATCTTCATTATGCAACCACGTTGTTGTATACATACCAAAAAAATGCTAATGTTATACAAAGTGTCATCAAGACAATATCGCCTGTATCAGTAGAATAAATTAACCTACTTAAAAATTTGCTTTTTTATTATCAAAATAGAATAAAATACAGTATAATGTTCACTTGCACTTAACTTAATAACTTAACTTATTAACTTACTAATAAATAACTAACTTAATAACTAACTCATCTTCAGTCCACTAGTTTCCACAGAAGGCGGTAAACTGTCTCGTCTCTCGTGCGTCGTCTCTCGTTTCTACGAATGTGGGTATAGATTCCGCGACATCACTAACATACACACACACACACCATACACATTAATAATAATACATATTGGGTTCAAAACATAACTTATGACAATACTTATTCATAATCTAGTTTTTGATTCGTAATATAAAATAATTTCTACCAATAAAATATATATATATAGTATAGATTAATATATATACTATATATATATTATATAATATATTAATATATATACTTATTAGTGTATACTTCTGATTAAAACGACTCCGCTCAGTTTCGAGATTGTTTTGATGATAAGTCTATGTTATAATCATTATAATATCTAGTGAATATCCTAACACATCAATTAGTGGTAACTTATGAACATGGCTCAAAATATATGGAACCTTTTAACGTTTATCAACTCCGCAGGTAGTATATTTATATTTTTTTTTTTACTAAACCTCGGAAAATGTAATAGTGTAATTTTCAGACATATAAATAATAAGTATGTTCGGAGTCGGTCTCTATATATATATACAGGGAAGTACTTCGGGGAAAACTTAACATAATAGACTAGTTAATTTAGACATTAATTTGTTGAGAAACACTACTGGCCTAATCAATACCGCACATCGCTAGAGTACGGTATGAGTCTTTATACTCTAATACTGAGATATAAATATAAAAATATATAAATAAAATAATTACTAATAATATATATATTATATATAATATTAATGACATAATACATTTATATATATATATTATATATACTATATAATATAATATTATATAATATATAATTTTCGGAACACTCTTGCTTTTTATTATTATTTTATTTTAACGTCCCAGGTGAAAGATTAGATATATCAAACAAATAGACGAAGAAACTGTTGGGCGAGTTCCTTCATTATCTATCAAAAAATTATTTTTTTCGATAAAAGTAAAAAAAAAAATATTTCAATTTTCAACTTTAAAAAATATGAACATTTTCACAAAATCTGATTCAAAAACCTACCGAAAGATTTTAACATATTATATAATATAAAAATTATAGTCTAATATATATATTGAATATATAATAATATGATATAGTATATATATTATATCTAATATGATATATTAATATATATATATAATGATATAAATAATACGTATATAATATATATATTTATATATAATAATATTATTAATATAACTGGCGGCTCGTGGTCAAAGAAAAATGAAATAAACTATTATAAATATATATACTATATATAAGAATATATATATATTATAGATATAATAATAAAGATTTTTTTTACAAAACGACTGCTACTAGATCGCAGTGCATATAATAGTCCCTAGCTTGCTGGCAAGTAATTTGGTTTAATTGAGAGTAATGCACTTACCTATATTAACAAAAAGGGAAGTCATCGTATCGAAACGTGATCTCCCTTACGAGACTTCGGAAAGAAATCATATAGTATCTAGTAATATATAATATATATGTATTATAAATATGCATATCTTATTATATATATATATAATAAATTATTTATATAATTATTTTATATATATACGGTAATAATAGTATATATATATATATATATATATATATAATAATGATATGATATATATAAAATATTAAATATATAAGTATATATTATAAAATCTGACTTTTTAAGTATTTGTTTGGTCACTTAAGGCCAATAGGCCTTGCCTACCTCCGACCCTCGCAAAAGGTCGCATATATTATATTTATATATAAATAGAGATATCATATACTTATAGATCAAAACTAATGTACATGATATGATATATAATAGATAGTATATATAAATATAGATATTATATATAATTATATATAATATTATATATATATATAAATTATTATAATATTAATATATATGTAGTAAATTTAATAATACTTTTTCCTATCCACTTCTTAATGAAAGATACTAAGTTATTAAAGTCCCTTCAAATTCTGTCTTTTTAGATGAATTATTAAAATTAATCATTTTTATGTACAAATATTGAAACTGTTCTTATTATTTAAGTTCCCGTTGTAAATAAAGCTTTGAGATTGTTCCCATAAAAGATTCTATTTTACTTATTTATAGATTAAAATGCAATGACTTGTAATTAGATTTATTTATGCAGATAAAGGTATAAGCAAATAGGAATAATGGAAAGAATACTTTTAAGATTCTTTTTGTAGCTTCGCAATGATGAACGTATTTTGCGATCCAATCATTGCTTCCCTTCCAAAATGAAGCGTATGTCGAATATCTTAATTTTCATTTAACTATTTTCAGAATCATTTAAATAAACGTTTAATTGGTATGTACATGCACAAATTTAGGACATTATTCATTTTATATAAGTTTTAATTGTTTAAGAATTGAATAATTAATTATTAGTTCAGAGTCCTAGGTTGTTATGAGGATGAATTTTGAAGCTTTTTCCTGGCGGTTTTAAAGATGCGGAATAACTGCCGTTACTAAGTTCATTTTTAATGTTTCTTTTCATATAAGGATAATTTGAGGAACTGGTATGTGTAAAGACAGATTAGTTTTTTACAAGATAATATTAGTAAAGTAGTTAGTATTGTTCCCGTTGAAGTGCAATAAGAATAGATATTCGCTATAAAATATTAATTCAAGGTTTTATAAATAAACTCGACTTTTACGTTTGTACATAAACGGTAATCATCGGATATAATCTTATATATAAATTAGTTTATCCCCTTTATTTCTCAGCAGTGACGAATTTTAGACTTATTTTATTAACGTTAATTTCTTTAGATTGTTACTTAAGATTATGTCATTTAAAAAGTAATTCATTAATGAATTAATAATTTATTTTGGCAAAACTTTTCTTTTGAGGAATAAGTCAGGGTCAGGAGATTTGGAGGAGGGTAGAAAGCAACTAGGGAGTACTCTAAGCTATCGGACTTAGGGATGCCGATATGAACTCAATTTTAGAAAAAAATACGTATTCCGGATTAATAACAAAATTTATATATTATATAATTACTTCATATATATGGATAAGAAAATTTATTTAGATAATCCCATACTCCTAAATAAACTTTCATTAGTAATTTATATATATGATGTATTTAATATGTATATAATTATTTAAAAAAGCATAAATATATAAATATACAAAATAATATATATATATTATAATACTATACGTATGGTATAGTTCGGTTTTATTATTATTACAATTATCAAATAATCGATTGTTTTTCTTCCGATAATCGTAGTAGGAGTATTTGTTGTTACCCATTATAAAAGTATGGCTTGTTTCGAACCACGTAAGAGGTGGCACTCGGCTTGGCAAAATTACATTAAATAATTTGTCAAAAACGAAATATGTTTTATCATACGTAACGTATATAATGAAACTTAAATGGTCACAAAATGAAATTTATGAAAATTATTTAACTAAATTGTCAGTCATTCTGAATATATATTTATAATATTATAAATAATATGGTATATATATCAATATATATATTTATATATATATATGTAATATATCATTATATATTATATAGTATATTATTATATGATAATTATATAATATATATATATATATGATATATATTAATAAATAGATATATATTTTTGATATATTATAAAATATATATATATATTATATATATATAATTATATAATATTAATATTATTATATGTATATATTAAATATATATATATTTATATTTATATTGATAGTATTGATATAAAATAATATATATATTATATATAATATATATATCTATATATAGATATGATACTATAATATTATTCTATATTTATATAATATAATATAAATTATATATATACTATATATTAATATATCACAGCCCGAGTTAAATCATGAAATTATCAGTATTATATATATAATATATATATATATATAATATATTAATATAGAATAATATAAGTATATATATATAATCTTAACTAGTATATTATATAGATGATATATTTTATATATCAGATGGTCTAGATTTTAAATGTCACATATGTTAAACTAGGGACCTTCACGGCCATCTCTATAGGTAATACACAATTATAATAGGTTGTAATCTCACGGATAAATTCTAAGGATCGGGATTAACTTTTTTTTTTTTTTTTTGTTGGCTTATCAATAAGAAAAAATATTTTAAAAATTTATTTCCCTCTCGAATTTGGTGCCACAATTGTGGACAGCAGGGGGGGAACTTTCAGTACCCCGGAGGGGATGGTCGGAGGAACCCCGCGACACCTCAAAGACCATAAAGAGCGGGGGTTTCCGTGAAGACCATCGCCGGTGAGGGGGGGATGTTCCCGCCCCATCGGTCCCCAGAGGCCGGAAGAACCCCACCGACTCCTGCCATGCCTTGCTGTGTTACCCCCAGTATCCTTAAGTTAAAGAATACCAAGGGTTGGGAAGTAAACTATGCCTTTTTTTTTTTAAAAGGAAAACAATAGGGTAAACCGCAAGAAGGGATGTCAGAGTCGTCGCCTTCGCCTCCCGGGGACGACAGGGGGAACTAATCCCCTGCCTGGGATGGTCTCGGATCCCGCCCGCCGCGTCCCCGGCGTGTCGCGGGGGTTCCTCCGACCATCCCCTCCGGGGATGGAAACGTGAAAACGTGGAAAACGTCCTCCCCGTCGGCTCGAGCCCCCTGAATGGGGGAAATAATTTCTTATAA
>JABUQX010103757.1:0-15000 GCA_015478945.1 Trachelipus rathkii
ACTTATTCGATCATAGTATCTTCACCCCTTCCACCCTCCTTAGATTCACGCATCATGATACATAGTTGCACCAGAGCCGGAATCACACGCTCTGCTTCCTCGTTCTCCTTACCGGCGCCCTTTCATTAATTTAGATTGACATTAATATTTCTTAACTTCATTATTGATCATATGAAATAGTTATAATAATCATATTTTAATTATGCATTAATTGATTATTAATTAACTTATTATTATTATTAATTATTGATATATTAGATTCTTGCATATATATATCTTGATTGTTCATATTATTATAATTGATGATTATTGTTGTTATGTTAATATTATATTATTATTAATTATTATTATTATCTATTGATTATGTATATATTCATGTAGTATATTACTTAAATTCAGTGGTAATTAACTTCTATATAGTCTCCATCGATATCGCAATGTATTCCCATTCTATTGATTCATTATCTACTTGATCCCATATATCATTTATATACTTAATAATATTAATATATTTAGATTACATTCATAGTATTGAATTCAGTATATCATGATTTATATCACTATCTATTATATCTTACATATTATTATTATTATTAATTATTATTTAAATTGATATTTGTATCGTTAATTAATATATATTATTATTATTAATTATTAATTATTATATATTATATATAATAGTTAATATAATTAGATATATTAATTATTGATTACTTATTTCCATTCATATTATTATTGATTATTATTGATACTATTCAGTTTGATTATCTATATACAGTGTATAGTCTAGTTAAGTTATGATATTAAATTCATTAGATCACTGATTATATATTATTATGTATGATTCATTCATTACTTATGATATTATTATTATTATATCGAATTATTTATTATTATTATTATTATTATTCGATTAATTATTATACTGTGTAGATATATTATTATGATTATATTATTATTATTAATGTAAGAAACGAATAACTGCAAGGAACAGAGATACGCTCACCAACGAGCTTCAACAATACTATAGTATAATATAGTATATATATTTATATATTAGTATATATATATAGATCATAATATATATAGTAATATTAATATATAAGTAGTATATATATATATTATATAATATGAGTATATATATATAGTCATATATAAATGATATACTATATATATATAATATATATATTAACTATATATAATATATTATAATATTAGTTACTATATATATATATGATATATATAGTATATAGTAAATATATACTATATATATATACTACAGTATATATACTATATCATATATATAATAATACTATAATATATATAAATAATAGTATATTGAGAAATGACCTTTCATATAAAATTTTTGCATTATTTTATGAAGTAAGACAATAATACATGATACCTTAAATAAGAATCCATATAAATATATATAATAATATATATATAGTATATAATATATAATATATAGATTAGTATATAATATATATATCATAAATATATGATATATATATATATGATACTATATATATATATACGGTATAATGCAATGCCTATAATGTGAGAACCACCCTTAATATTTTTCGATTTCATCCCTCCTCTCTAATAATGATTCCTTTTCTCCCCTAATTATAATCTAACCCTGATCCGAATTTTTTTCTCGTCTTCCCCTTTCGTCCTTTTGCATCTCCGAAACCCCACCCAAACTTTCCCCTCTCCCCCCGACCCTCTCCCACCTCGGTCTCCAAAATTTGCCTCAAAGTAATTACAGGGTTGGTAGCTTACGTTGTACTCAAACAACGCTCTAAGAAGGTTTAAACTTCGGGCAAAAATAAAACACATTGCTTTCATTGTATGTCTGAAATGCATGCAACATACATTCTAATGTGCATTCACGCACTGCATACATTTGTTATTCCTCCTCCCGTACATGAAGAAGATGTATACTCATCACAAATACATAAACAGACAATGATGGGAAAGACGTAAATTTTAATGCCAAATATATTCTGATGTGCATTCTCGTACTGCATACATTTGCTATTCTATGTCTCGTGCATGCAGCTGAAGATGTATACACACACACATCACATCACATCTACATAAACACACAGAGATGGGGAAAGATGTAATTTTAATGTTATTCTTTATTATATTCCATAGTTTAATTGCAGTCTTAATCCGAAGCGTATTAACAACACACGCAAATCAAATTAATTTGTAAGAATACCAATTATAATCCAAATTGATTTATATTTTCTTTTATATAAAAACGCAGGGACTTATAATTATATTGTTAGACTTTAAAAATATTACGTAAATACATAACGCGTATATAAGAACATGGAAACACAGTCGTATTTATCATACTCTCCTTTACTCCCATGTTTATTTTAAAATAGGAATATTATAAAAAAAAAAAATTAATGATTTATTAAAGAGCAAATTTATTTTATTGTTAATAATAATTTTAAAATCTCACATATGTATAATGTAGAGATTTAAAATGGAGAGTCTAGAAGGGAGCAATTTAGCGATATATAATTTGATCTAACATCATAACACGATTGGCATTTTCATTAATATTTATTATTTTATTATAACAATACTTAGTATACCGAGTTGCGACACCATGAATATTGAACAACTCAAGTTCTCAACGCATAGCAGGATGAAGTCAAGCCTAGGCTCTCAAATAAATAATGAGATAATCAGTATGAATAAGTATAAATAGTAGAAATAAAAATAAAAGTTATGAAAAGCTTGATATATATTATATAAATATTAATTAATATTTTAATATAATATTAATATATATTAACTATATATATATATATATATAATCATATATATATATATATATAATATAATATATATATATATATATATATATATATATTAATATATATAAATTATATAATAAATATTAATATATATATAATGTATTAGTTTTGTGTGTGTGTGTAGTGTGTTAGTGTTATATGTGTGTGTTGTGATGGTGTAGTGGTAGTGTATATATGATGATAGGTGTGTTGTGTGTGTTGATGTTATGTGTTGTGTGGTTGTGTGTGTTGTGTGTTGAATGTGTGAGTGTGTGTATTGTAGTGAGTTATCAAATAGACAAATAAATATATACCTAATTCTTTTATTTTGTAATAATTTTATATCACTATTGAGCTAGTAATAATAATTACTGTCATAATATGATAATGGTCACATTTCCACTGTTGGACAATCCACATAGAGGAGGTCTATAGGGTGAAGCAGAAAAAGGAGAGATACGAGAATTAGACATGTCTGTCTCCCTCTGATATAGAAGTTGTTTTACTCTCTTATTTGAATATCATGGAGTACCCATATGAACAGATTTTTTTTGAGCGAAGAATATTAACGGCATAACAAAGAATTTTAAAATACGAGTATATGAGTCAGAGGTGGACTCCAGAGATAGGAATAAACTAGATATTTACAGATATAATATATATATAATTAATATAATATATTATATTATATATATATATATATATATATTATTAATAATATTATATATATATATATAATATCATATTATAATTATATATATATATATATTAATATTAATATTATATATAATATATATATATATATAATAATATATATATATTATATTATATAATATTATATAGATAACTGTTAATTACGTACACCCTGATAATGTATTTTATGGGAGTATTTATTTGAAGTATTACCTAGTTAGCAAAATTATATATATATCGACATTTCTCACTATTTTACTCTGATCAATTATAACGAGGTCTTTTTACACTTATATATTTACATAGACTCTTATATTAATTTAGTTCTAAAAATAGAATCTTATAAGTGATTGTATTATTCTATTCATAATTTGTATCATGTCATATATTCCTTTAATATGTCATATATATTAATAATTCCTTAAAATTTTTTATTAGTACTCAGATTATATCAGGTATTCTCATTCTTATTATTAGTGTTTAATAATATGATAGTTATTCTAAAGAGTAGTATTGAAATTAATCCACTCAAACATACTATATACCTATATATATAGCCTCACAAATTTGTTAAAGTTATATGGTTCAATTTATTCATCAGATGCAATTATATTTTGTAGATATTAAAGAGATGAAATATACATTGAGGTATAACTATATATATATATTATAATATATATATATATACACGTATATATATATATATATAATATACGTATATATATACTTAAATATTAAATTAAATATAAATTTTGTATGTATTTAACTATAGAAAATTAAGGTATAGAATTTTTGTAACTAACATATATGGATCTTACATCGTATTGCTGTGAGGTGTGTGTGTGTGTGTGTCATATGTAGTGAATGTGTGTGTATGTGTGTGCGTGCATCGTGATAAGGATAGACATATTCTAAATTCTTTATCTGAATTTTCAAAGTGAAAATTACTTCATAAAAATGAAAATATGTCACAATAACTGCTTTTGATAAAAAAAATGTATTTTAGTACAAACAAATTCAACCTCTTTTCTACACACAAATATCGTTTCTTAATATGTCTAATCTTTGGTCGTAACAGCGCTTATTTATTCGCTTCTTTATGCAATCGATTGAAAGAGATAATGCAACTAATATCTACGGTAGAATATTTAGCGACTTGATAACATTAGGATCATCTAATTTCATGATGATGCTTTATGAGGATTTATTTCATGATGACGATTTCATTAGTTCTCTGCAATACGCAATCATTTTATACCGTTAAAAACACCATTAAGAGAAGTTGTAATAAAGTGGAAAAAATGTTTTTGTCTACAAGTATCCAAAACGAATAAATAAAATTAAATAAAAAATTTGTCGACTTCTCTTTAAGTATTAAAAAATCTTCAGTGCTTCCAAAATAATACACTATTATATGAATACATAAATATACGCACGTAAAAACCATACAAAAATAACTACACCCATCCTCGAAAAATACGACATGGTAAGGTATTCCATGAATCGAGTCCTGTCTTCAGGGTCCCGCAGGCACTGGCACTGTCTCTTGAAATGAATACAAAGAACATTACGCGAACGTTAATACTCGTACTTCGGGAAGGCTCAGGGGACTTATTTGGTTCAAATATAATTTTTAAAAGTTTGGCGTTTTTTGCTGTTCAGGATCGACGAAGGAGAAGAGGCAACTCTAAATAATAGTGAATTTTCTTTTCCGAGATCGACTGTGTTTATTTCAAAGGGAAAAAAAACTCATTTCGTCAAAGTCAAGAAGAGTTTCTATTGAATAAAAGAAGAGGTGAAGCTCACTTTGGAAATAATTCAAAATATTTTGGTATGTAAAAAGTATGATGATGCAATGAAGAATTAATTTGACTTGAAAAGCTTTTGCTTTATTTTAAAATCATGAGAAACAATGAAAGAAAAACAGAAAAAACAAGGATAAAAATAATTTAAAATATTATATATATATTAAATATATATATATATATATATATATATATATATATATATATAGATATATATATATATATATATATATATATATATTATATATATATATATATATATATATAATACTTATAATAATATATTATATATATAATATATATTTATTATTATATATAATATATATATATATATATAATTAATATAATATTATATATATACTATATTAATATTATATATATTGTATTATTTATTGAGCAAGTAAATTTTGAAAATGAGAAGTAAGACTCATGATAATATAAAAATAGGAAATGGTAGCTAGGTGAAAACGAAGAAGTCAACTAAATTGTTACAATAATAGTCACCAAATACTCTCATAAGTATATCACTAAGAGTGATAATGCCTACCTATATTCGTCTATATTTTCGCATTAGATGAAAGAACCCACATCCTAAATCACACATCACAACTATATCGTGCGAGTACAAGAAATGTAGTCCTATGACATTTCGTGAGCTAGCGTTTCAGTTATAGATGACAGTACACGATAAATATGACACACTTGAGAGGTTATAGATACGTATATATATATAATACATTCATATATACAAATGATTTATCGACTATGTAAGAAAAAAAACTCGTTACGTAAAAGAAGTGTTGAGGAAAAAACCCTATAGACACTTATATAAATTTTTTGGAAGATGCTAACCCATATATATAATACACTATAAAATAGGAAATTCAATTATATACTGAATTATTGGATTGGATAGGAAACTACCATAAAAGAAAGAGTTAAGATGATTGAACGCAGAGGAAGAGCAGACGACGCAAGACGAGACAGAGAGAGAGAGAGAGAGAGACGTATGTAGGAGCATGGAGCACTACGACACGAGGGCGAGCAGAAAGGAGAGAGTAATTTTGAGCAGAGTTTGAGTATTATTAAGTATGATCCCACACAAATTAGAAAGTTCACGCTATAAAGAGAAGATAGGTACCAAGGGACGTACGTTATATATAATAATGAGAGGAATATGAGAGAAATAGCAGTATAAAGTAAAGAGAAAGGAGAGACGAGAGGAGCTGAGAGGAGAATAATTGAGAGGGATGAGAGAGAGAGCAGAGAGCAAGAGCACGCGAGAGTGGACGAGTATGAAGACGACGAGAGGAGAGAGAGAGAGGAGAAGAGAGAGAGAGAGAGAGTGCTGAGTGGAAGAGACGTAGCGAAGAAGATGTGTGACCTAGAAGAGAGAGGAGGACGTGCGGGTAGAAGAGAGAAAAGAGAGAAAAGAGCAAATAAGCAGAGCAAAATTACGGTATATTCTGAGAAAGAGAGAAAAAATTAAGGTAGAAGAGAAAAGATGAAGAAAGAAAAAATTATTATCCGCAATAAATGATGCATAGAGTGTGTAAAGAGACGATTGACGTGGAAACGGAGAAGAGAGAAAGAGAGAAAGAAAGAGAGAAAGAGAGAAAGAGGAACAAGAAGAGCCAGATAGTTATGAACAAGAGAGCATAGAGAGAGAAAACACGAAAACATAGAGAAGAGAGAAGGAGACAGTAAGAGAGAGAGAGAAGAAGAGATAATAGGAAGAGAGAGAGATATAGAGAAAGAAAGATGAGCGAGGAGGAGAAATAGAGATACAATAGAAAGAGAGAAAGAAATGAGAGAAAAAAGCACGAAGACGTATATATGAGAAGGAGAGAAAGAAAGAAGAATGCACGAACAAGAGAAGTAGCACCACGCCAAGGATACAGAGCCGCCGAATATTCGCGGAAATGAGATCAGTATCGTACGAGTGATGGTAGTAGTAGAGACTGATAGAGAGAGAGGAGAAGAAGAGAGAAACTTCCGGCCGACGTGTGGTGCTGAGAGAAGGTAAAGGAAAAGCCTGCATTTAAGCAGCTCAATATCTGAATACGCACTTAGGTAGGCATTTGTACATGGGCTCACAGATAAACTTTAAAGCTGTAATATTTCTGGAAAAAGAGAGATTACAAATTATCTCGATATAAAGATATATAGGAGTCTAGAACCGGTGCGTTAATATATTTCTCTGAATTCTCATCATGAGTCGCAAGAATGCTATGTCACAATGAAGAGAATATGTATTCGCGCTGACATATATTTCAGGGTCTTAGAAATAAGAAATGTACTTGTATCTAATTATTATTAATTATTATTATTATAGCAATTATACCATATTATGTATAGATAGTTACTAAATTAAATTTTTCTAATATAAATTCAATTAAAATTTGAATAACCTCTTAATAACCAAATTAACAATTCCTAAGGAACTTCTAATCCAGATCTCATTTTTGGGGATAATTTAAGCTATCAAGGGACCGAACCAAAAAAAGTAAAGACATTGGATATCTAAAATTGATGAACTATCCCGATAGCGAGTCTGAACTTTTCTGATTTAGGAGTTATTGGCTAGAGTAAACAAATACGAAAAATGGCTTCAGATGAACGGAAGAGGGTTATATGCACTCACAAAATATCGACTCATATTTTATTTATTATTATTGCGGTGTAGAATATTGACGTAAATAATTTTGACTAAGTAACCTTCGCTCCTACACATAATCAATATTATACTAATATATCACTAGTTATAAAAGTAAAAATATATTGATTTGATAACAACAAATATACCTTACTATATATCATATATAAGTAAAATATACCGCATACTTGAGTGGGAACTATATATAAAAGGACATTAATATCAGTAATATTATTTTATGCTAGTTATGGATCTATGAGAGAAGTAAATAATATATAATGCTAAAGAACATTCAAACCTATGCTAGACCAATAGATGTCCTGAACATAAGTCACAGTGCTCAGAAGTGTTATTAGGATGACAACACTTATGTACGAATGAATATGACACAAGCATTAGAAATCCTTTCCATTGAATAGTGAAATATACCTATATATGGGTGAGCTGTTATGAGTGTGTGGTGTGTAGGTGATAGAGATCGGCTCTTGTGTCGATGTGTGTTGGCTCTCAGTTTCTAGTGTGTGTCGTATGTCGAGTGTGTGGTATGATAGTGTGTGTGTGTGTGTGTGTGTCAGTTCGAAATGCCATCACTATTTGACAACACACATAATGATATGTCGTAATGATATATCTTTTTTGAGCGTGAGTAATTAGCGAGAGGCGTAAAATTACTTCTAGACACTATTGTTATAAGGATCACAATTGTCAACTTTATGAGCGCGACATCACACAACTACAATATTCTAAGACTCTTTGCGAAACTAAATACTGCACCAAAAACCTCTTTTCTGAAAATAGCAGACACACAATTTCACATATTTGTTTGAGTACACATGGTACGTGCAGGCCACAGACGGAATTATGATTATTGAGAGTGATTAAATATATTGCCACTGAGATAAAAAGATAAGTTACAACAGATAACTAATTATCAAATCACGACATGAGGACATGAGGTTACTGAATTCTGATATTACTAAACCTACTCGGAGTTAAGTTCGTGTTATTATGAGAAGGAGAGTGAGTTTCGTCATTATACATGGCAGCTAGTTATCTCTACTATGAACACCATTCAACAGGATCATATTCATTAAGAACACCTGGAGCTGCTCTATGTGAAGCAGAGAAAAATCCGTTATATTAGAGTCGATATTTTAACGCTTATGAATATCTCTCGAGCATCTATAAATTACTTATATCATATATATCACTTTTGGGAACTGTACGTGTGGGTTTTAATACTTGAGAGTAAAAATAACAAAAAGAGAGTGCTGTATGCAGATCTGATCATATGTCCTTTATTACAATAAAATCACTATCAACAATGACTACTCACATAGCATACGTAGGAGTGTTATGTCGAGTCTCATGAGGAAACATAGAACAGCACTCAAATATGACACAACTAATCCCAAGAAAAAAACGAACATGGTAAATTTTTGAATATGTCTCTATTTAGACACGCCTCACTGTTCGAAGGTCTCTCATCGTTATTAAAACCGATCACAGAGAGACTACTGAGGCTAGCAGAGTCATAAGAGTCTTGTGGAAAATAAATTAGAAGGAACGAGAATATTTGCAGCGCTAGGTGAAGAATTTACTGAATATATAACGCATTCTTTGTGTGCGAGCCTTTCTTCTCCAGCGGAGACCACGCGCTAGGAGACTGAGGATTATCCGATTTCGATATATAACGTTCGTATGAGTTATATGTGTCTATATATGAGAGGTATATATTTCTTGAGCGGTGTGGGACAGGAAAGTCTTCTATAAGGAAGACAGGCAACTCAACAGAGTGAGATATTTTCACTTTCGAGGGTAGACTCCCGGACTGAATCTATTTATTTTTTTTTTCCAGATATTTTTTTAAATATTTCTTTGTGCGACGAACTCGAAGAAGCGAGAGTTATTTTCAACTCTAATCGATAAGATGAGAAAGTGTGACATATGTGACAGACACGAGATAATAAATAAAGGACTGGGCTTATTGATCGGTAAGACTGCGAGAGAAGATACACAACTAGGAAATAAAAATGAATAATATTTTGAGTACTAACTAAAATACCTTTATTCTTCTAATTACTAGTAGTTAAGAATTATAAATTTACGTAATATATATGAGAGAGAAATCCAAGGAGAGAGTAATAAAATATAGGTATATTTTTAGTAATTATAAGTATGACGAGGGGATATATTATTAGACTAAACGTGCTCGACTTGAGTCATCTAGGAATATTTATGTCGAATGGATTATTATGCAAGTCATGAGAGAGTGAGATTGTATTTGACATTTCTTTGAGTCGCGATATGTTCATCCTCAGGGTCGTCTAAGAGTTAAACAAACACTACCGGTCCTTATTCCTTTTGCTTTATTATCTTAAAATATTCTCACTCTGGACCATGGGAGTTGGATATCTTATGGCCTAAGAAGCAAGATCCTTTAACTATTGAGCCTCTCATAGAGAACAGTTTTAGCAAATAGGTGTCACTATAAGTTGGTATAGATATGATTGAAATAGATATATATTATACTGTATAAGTCGAGTTGCTAGTTAAACCTATAACTTAAGATATGTGATAATACTGAGACCGACTGTGAGCGTTCAGGTTATAATTCATTATTAGCCTGATCACCGAAGATATTAATCTCTAAAGTGTTCTAAGGTTTTAATAGAAGTTTCGGCCAGTAAAAAGAAGTAATTAGCTTATAGGACCAACTGAAACAGGAGTACGATGAGCCTTCCTGGGAGTTATTTATAATAGTTATTATAATTATATATATATATATAATATATTAATATATATAATATATATATATATATATATATATAATATAATATTAATATATATTAATTATATAATATATATAGTATTAGTATAATGGTAGGGGAATATAGTATATCACTATATATAGTAATAAATGTTGCATAAGCAATTAGTATGGCATTAGACAAATGTTATTTGCACTATAAATGTATTAGCAAAGCAAACTAATTTTAGCATACTAAATTATGAGGTTATTTTTTACATAAAATAAGGAGTAGACGTGGTTCTAACCGAGTATTGACATAAAATGGAAATAAATGACGACTGTTTATGCAAGCAAATTTTTGGATGTGATGTAAAGAGAAAGGCGTTGGAGAAAGAGCAATGACATCAACCCTTTGGGAAGAATACTTTAAGAGAGGAGGTCTTGAGAAGAGTGTTTGTATCCTAGACTACCGAGGTTCTGAGGGAACCATCTCGTGAGAGCCATATCACGAAACATCTATAGAACAAAGGGTAACTATAGAAATATTTTTTATAGAAGTAGCTTTGAAGTTGGCTATTTGGGGAGGAACATGCAGATTGCGTTGAACTCAAAGAGTGAAGAAATGAGTAACAACCATTTATGATTATTCTTATGGTTGTTAATTATGGATTTATTCTCTAACAACTCATACTTCCCTTCTATCATTTTCAAGTGGACACGCTGAAAAAAAGAATATGCGAGATGGTGTAGCATAAGTAACTAAAAACTTTGGCATAATTGAGTTGCAGGTGGAGAACTAGGTATAGCTCCAGTATCATCAAAATCAAAGTTTGGAGAAATGTATTGAACTAAAAGTTCAACTTTTTTTTTTAGAGGTATTACTACACCGAACTCATCAGGAAAAGCAAATCAAAGAAATGGAGAGAGACAACATAAGAGAGAGGAGACATTTTTGGGAAAAGTGTCACATTGGACGAGAAGAGGTACGAGAGATAGCAGTAATAAGCTTGTATTAGCAATTTGCTATTCAGGAAAATTTTCTCTGTATGTTTTAACTATAACGTGGAGAACGAGAATATACTGTTAAACCCCTAAATCGAATCTCTATAAGCGCAATAATAAAATATCGATAAAAACGAGATGCTCTCGTCTGAATTTCGTCTGGACCAAATAGTAAGTTATCCCTCGCCAATTGTTATCACAAGAAAATATATATATATTCGAAAGAAATAATATATATTACAATAATGGTAAACATTCGATACATCGATTAGTAGTATTTAGGGACTACTATATATCACATTCCGAACCAAATATATATACTATAATATATACATAAATGTGGTTATAACTGAATATAACAGACTATTTAGATTTCTTAGTCTATACTCTGTTATTATTTAATTTAAATATCTATGTATATTAATTATAATTAAAACTATTTATGAGAAATAAATACAGGAATATTAATTGAGTTGACTTAACTATAGTGTAGTGGTGTGTGTGTGTGGGGGTATGTGTGTATGTGTGTTTCGTGATAAGGATGTATTCTAAATTCTTATATCTGAATTTTCCCGATGGTAATCGTTCGAAAATCAAACAAGCTTTTCTAAGAAAAACCTTATTTGAAAAAAAGAGAAAATACAAATGTTGGAGCTAGAGACTAAAGCTTCGACCCTCTGTTTTGTATATCGCCACTCAAACATGTGTGCTGAGAGAGCATACATTTCTGTCACTGCCTGAGGAAGTTCATAACGTATTGTTTGTATTATAGCACAAAAATAATCGTCTAATAAAATAATTTTAAATTTCACTAACGACACTCGCCAAAATTATAAATATTTTGATTTATAAACTTTTAATACGCAGAATTAAAAGTAAGATTTTCCTCCAGCTTAATTACTATCCTCGGCAGAGACAGTACGAGATTTTATATACCGTTAAAAACACTATTAAGAGAAGTTGTAATAAAGTGGAAGAAATGTTTTTGTTACAAGTATCCAATAACGTGACTGCGTCCCCCAACTAACTATTAGTAAAAATAGAGGAGGTTCTCTGTAACATATGATAGTCCCTACCACTAAAAAAAATCTTAACAGTGTCTTTATAATAAATAAATTATATCAGATACGATTTGAGAAGTACGTGAGAATATAACATACTTATCACTAGCAGACAGAACACGGGAGCGGAAAATGATGACTTCGATATACTAGGCACCGAAAGGAGAGATGTTAGCGACATGGACATTGACAGACCGAGAGTATGGAACGGCAACAGTCTCTGTGAAGTATCGTCCAGTAGAGCCATCTGCGGAGCACTGGCTCTGGAAATGAATCCAGAGAGCATTACGCGTACGTTACATTACTGAGTAGACTTTGGAAGACTCTAGGATAATTTGTTCTTCAGGAGATATATAGATTTTTCAGACGTTGGTTTCTTATCCCTTTTGGGGAAGGGCGAAGAAGGAATAGAGAGAGGCAGACTCAAAATGGGAAATTTTCTTCTCGAGATCGACTGAGTCTATTTTCCTGGGAAAAACTCACTTCGTCCAAAGTCAACGAACGAGTACGTGATATGAGAATAGAGAGCGAGAAGAGGTGAAGCTCACATTGTTAAAATAATTTATAACGCCTTAATAAGTTGCCAAAAAATGCAATTTAAAAATTAAACTTCATATATTTTAATCTTTTTTTTTAATAATCTTAAGAAATGTTTAAAGAAAAAAAAATACGAAGAAAAAAAATATATATATTAGGAGAGTATATATATATAATCAATTCCTATTACGTAATTGAGTATTAGAAATAATAAGAGAAGATAACCCCCGTCTTAGAAGGTCACTATCTGTTACCATAAACATAAAGGGAAGTAAAGAATATATATTAGAAGTATAATGAATAAAGTAAAGAAGAAATGTAGGGTATAATAAAATAATATATATATAGAGGAGGTATAAATGAGAGGAAAGTATATATTTATTTAATATGTAAATGATATGAATTTAAATGAGAATGAGAGTAGTAGTAATAAGTAGATATATAAGAAGATAAAATATATAATAAATATATATATATATTATATATATAATAATAGATATATATATATATAATATATTATATATTAATATATATAATTATTATACAGGTGCATAATTCGAGTGTACGCGAGTAAAAGCCTGAAGGGAAGCGAAATATTGAAGCATCAGAAGGAAGAATGGAGAAGAGTAAGGAGAATCTGAAAGTTTTTTCGGAAAGAATCTTGGAAATCTTGGAAGGCAGTTCCATAAGTGCTTTGAGGATTATATATTCAGAAGAGAAAGCATTGGGATTTGAGTAACTAGTAAAATAAATTCTATTAAAGAGTCGATATTTTAAAATTTTAAGTATTTTAGGCCCGTGTCGGTTATCTGCTTCCAGTTAAGTTCAAGTCAATTTTTTTTAAATTCTAAGTTATCGAAAAGTGTACAAAGCGCTCATGGTGCAAGATGCGCGTTTCTTTTAAAACAATTCAAAGTGAAATAAATTATAAATATAAAAATAAATTACATTAGGTGAGGTTATGATACGTAAGTAAAGGTTATAGATTTAACTACTTTATAAATATTTTTAAAGGTGTGAAGCTGCTTTATTACTATAGTTTCAATTTGACTTTACTTATATGAAATGTGTTCGAATCCACGCAATCGACATGTATATGGAGGTGGAGGCAGATAACCCACATGATCGTATTTTATTAAACATTTATCATTTTTTTTTCCAAAATCAGAGATGGAAGAAAAACAATTTTTTTATCATCAATTCTTTTACTTATTTTGAAAATGAAAAAAAAAAAAAAAAAAAAAACAGAATAAAAAAAAGAGGAAATTTTAACTTTAAATTCTAGAAAGGGTGAAGCTGCTTTTCTCGATGTCGTCGAGTCATTGAAAATTTTCTTCGCCTGAGGATCCCCCTTCTGTCATATCTTGCTTTTCGTGAATGGTGCTGATAAGCTTTAAAAAAACTTTCAATTCCAAACACCCCCTGCGCAATGCGGAAATAGTGATATAGTAGTATATAATAATAATATATATTATATATATATAATATATAATATATATATATTATATATATATTATATAATATATATATATATAATTATAAAATATATATATATTATATATTATATATATACTATATATATATATAAGCATTAGCACAAATGGAAAATGGAAAATGGCTATAATTAGCAAGTTAAAATAAATTTAGAAATTAGCTATATCCTTTAAAATCA
>JABUQX010103757.1:25000-35768 GCA_015478945.1 Trachelipus rathkii
TATAGCTCTCTAAAATCAAGATATCATATCCTTTATAGCGTATGTAAAGTAATAAAATGCTCAGTTCAGCACACTAAACCATTTTTTGACATATTTTGATTCGCACACTCATTCTCTCATTACATATGTAGAGAAGTTATACTTATCCAGGCTGATAGTTATTAGTTGCACTCCTGTAACACTGTATTATACGGGAAACCACATGTTTCGATGTAAATATCATCATAGATCACACCATGTGCTATATGTATTATGTTCATCAAGTATGTCAACATTACGTTAAGAGTGATGGTTAATTCGCTTTTATTGTTAAGCAATGCTGTAATAATTTTCAGATGTTCGAACTGTGAAACCAATACATGTACGCATGAAGGTCTCACAATCGAGGGTTTCCAAATATTTGCGAAACATAAGGGTTTTAGAATACAGTCAATCATGATGTGGAACCAGCAGCGTCTTAATTCTCATTATGACCCTCACTCTGTCACCTCTGATAGAGTAGTTTTCACTACTTACGGTCGAACTCTCGCATTGGATACACATACTCTTAGTGCCTGCTAGCCCAGTTGGGCTAGCTAGCTATTATATCGATATCTTGATGATCCCTCAGCAACAAACGAAAAAGTTATTATTTGACCTTTGGTAGGAATACAAGCAATGTATCGGGGTTTTACTGGATTGACGATAAAATTTTATGCACAACGTTGTGAAATAGGAAAAGCTCCGTTGTTAGAGATATATCAGACAACAGGACGGGGACGAGGCTGGGCTGAAAGATGACCAATTCGTTTCCTCATGCATACTAGCTCTGTATAAATGGTCTTCAACATGTATGAGGGTAAATCGTATGCGTAAACACCATCCTTATAGGTAATGAGATTGCTCTGCCATATTCAACCAATCAGAGAATGAATAGCTAAGCACAAAGAATCATAGGCCCGAACCGAGAACCATATCAGTTTCAAAATGGGTATTATATTCTCGTTTAGACTCAAACAACAAACTCATTAACAACGATCGACACAATCAAGCTCAACCGAAACAACAACAACAACGACCAATAACAGTCCAAAAATACTTGTTGTTATTATACTCAACCACTATGAATTAAAAGCATAGGCATAGTTCGAATTCTTTAAGGGCAAATCACTAACATTATCCCAACTCGAAATCTTAATCTAGAGACTCACGTTTCATACATTCGATCATCGTCAGGTAACAATTAATATCTTACAAAAACTTCATATTTCTCTAAAAAATCGTGTTATTTTCACATGTTCATAGAATATTTAACCAATAAACGTATACCATATACTTACGAAAGAACCAGTTTCATAATCACAGTAGCTATCTCAAAGCAACACTCAATCCTTCGAAGAGTTACAACCAGGGGGCGATGCTCCTTTTTCGTAAAGCAACCAGACAGCCCTAACGCTTTCCATGATGTGCAGCATTGACAATATAATTTTACCCTACTTCCTATTGATTTTAGAACCCCTGTCCCCCTCACCCCTTTCAGAAATTATATTTTCAAAACTGTTTAGATTAAGCAAACAGCGCATCTGCTAGCAGAGACGAGTTTGATAGCACTGTAAGCACTGTAAGCACTACTCTTTGAGATGGACCCCAGAGAGATAGCACGAAGACCCCTCTACGGTGGGTACCTCCTAGAAAGAGGAGCTAAGCGCGTTAGGCACAGCTTTGAGCTAGCCTTATGTAACACGTAAAGACGTTAATATTATCTAACAACAATTTCCCTTAACAAATTATAGATCAATCTATTCAAGATATCTCAGCGACTCTCGACACTATGAATTAAGACCACCATCTTCATCAAAGTGTCGCTCTGTTTTGGAGTTCTACTACATTGACATCATATGTTGAACTATGAATAACACATAGACATTAAGGCAAAATATACTAGGGCTAATAACCTACATTTATAGACCAACAAAAACTTAACTTCTTAGGCTTACATTTCTACAGCATCTCATGTCTCGAGTTCAACACAGAGGTAAATATTTTATACTCTAAAAACGTCATCATTTCTCTACAAATCTAGTTGTTAATATTTCACCATTATCATAGATAATAATTAACATAACGTACCTAACTTACGAATAAACAGGTTTTATTAACCAAGAGTATCTAAAGCAACACACCACCTTCCGAGAGAAAACCCAGGGGATGTGCTCCTTGTAATACCTAACGCATTCATGAGGTAACATGAAATATTTATATCCTTACCCTATTTTAGACCCCGCCCCCCTTTCAGAAAATATCATTTCAAAACTGTATAGTTATATAGCGAGCCACAATCATACTAGAGCTATTCTCGGCCACTCACAGCTCTCCAAGCACGATGTAAGCACTACTTGAGGATCCCAGAGAGATGCACGAAGACCCCTCTCGGTTGAGGTACCCTGCATAGAGGTGTAGTAAGCTCGGTTACGCACAGCCCTTTGAAGCTGTAGGCCTATAAATTGTATACAGGTAAAGACGTTATTATATAACCTCACCATTCCTTTATAACAAATTATCTCAGATCTATGACAAAATATACTCTCAGCACTAAATCGACCCATATTTGGACAACCACTGTCTTCATCAAAGTTAGTCACACGTCTCTAACAAAGCTATACTCTATTTATGAAAACTATGAACTAGTGAACAGAGACATTAGCAAAATTCTGGACAGACCTGGACATTACTAACAAAAACTTAACCTAGTAGCTCACATGTATTCTATCTCATCATCGTCACGGTAAACAGTAGTCTTAGATCCACTACATTACAAAGTACGTCATCTTTCTCTACTCAAACATTGTCAACTTTCACCCTAGATCATAGTTTAAAGATATATATAACAATATATACCTAAAATATACGTGAATAACTAGGTTTCTTAATCAATGAGTATCTAAAAGCTACACATAACCATCGGCGAGAAGAAAAATTCACAGAGGATACGCCCCATCGAAGAAAGAGAGTGTTTGCTCTGGAAGCTTCGGAATAATTACAAGGGCACATTACCCGAAGGGTGGTTTAATGGCATATGACCCTCCGAAGGAAGGGGTACTTATATCGGCGCGTCACCACTTCGGGATGCAGTGCCTATCCACACGTGATACCACCCCTATCGAGAAGGTAGAATCCTCCCCTCCTCTCTTCTTGAGATCTTCAGTTTTTATTTCCTTATCGCATCTACCTCCTTTTTTCGTCTCCGGAGCTTATTGAGTGTATTGCTTTAGATACCATTCTTGGTTTATGCAATCCTCTGTTTATCTAAGTTATGTACGTTATGATATAATATTATCTATACAGGGTGAAAATTAAACTGATTTTGGTAGAGAAATGATGAGTTTGTAAGATATTACTATGTTACTGGACGATTGATACTTGATAGAAAACATGAGCCTTTATTTAGTTTTTGTTGGTTGTTAGTAATGTTAGGTCAATGTTCACAAGAATATTATATTGCTACATGTCTACGTTATTTCATTCATAATTCAAATGAATGTTGATACGACCGAATATCTGCTCAGGAGGACGTGTCGGATGACACACGCTATATATAGATGAATGTCTCTCAGTGTCCATTCATTAGGTTCGAGATGTGTATCATTGATAGACTTGTCACTTTGTTAGGGGAATTTTATGTTAGATAATACTGTCCAGTTAACCTGTACTATAAGGATCAGCCCAAAGGAGCATGAGGCCATTACCGCTTAACCCTCCTCAGGGTACCCGAGATGGGTCTTACGGTGCATCTTCTCTGGGTAGATCTATAAAGTAGATGCAATTATTAACAAGATGCTTATACAGTGGTCGCTATCAAATCGCCTCTTGTATAATGCATGGAACGCTGTGCTTAATCTAACAGTTTTTGAAATTATATTTTCGAAAGGGGGCGGGGTCTAAAATAGGGTAAGGATAAAAATATTTCATGTTACCTCGGATCGAAGGTTTAGGTGTGTACAAGAGAGCACGTATCCCCTGAGGTGTATTTCTCTACGTAGAGCGTTAAGTGTTGCTTAGACACTCTTAGTATGATAAATGAAAACGTTATATGGCGTATTATTAGGTACTCGAGTTTACATGTTCAACAATCTTTACCTTATGGCAGCTCCTCAATGTTGAAAAATAACACTTAGTCTGTTAGAGACTCTCTCGAGATGTTATTGTGTTTAGATAATTACCTCGTGTTAATCCTCGTGATGTTTTTATAGAAAACGTGTGGAGGCCTAGATTAAGTTTTTGTGCTGGTTAATGGTAGGTTTGTTTCTCGAAAGAAATGTGCTATAAGTGTTCCATATGTTGTATTCCTATATGTTCAAAAGATGTTATACTCAAAATAGCTGTTACGCGGTGACACATTTGATGAAGATTTTCAGCGTTCTATTTTAATTCATTAGCAGTCGATATGCTGAATAAATTTCTCTGATTAGATTGTATACAAGCTATATTAAGTGTAGTTTGTTAGATAATACGTCTTTACCTGTTACATTAAGGGCTCAGCTCAAAGGGCTGTTGCCCTTAGCCGCTACACCCTCTTCAGTATACCCCGAGAAGGGGTCTTCGGCATCTCTCTGGGTGATCTCAAAAGTAGTGGCTTACAGATGCTACAGAATCGCCTGCTGGTATGATGCGGCTGTGCTTAATCAACAGTTTTGAGATGCGTATTTCTGAATAAGCCAGAGGAGTATCGGTCGGATCTTATAAAACATAGAGAAAGAGGTAAAGGAGTGGTAAAAATATGTTTCTTGTCTTACCTCGATCGAAGCGTTGAAGTTGTTACAAGGAGCACATCCCCCTGGGTTTTCTCTCGTGAAAAAGTAATATAGGTGATAGCTTATGATATCCTCGGCGATTAAATTGTACATACTTGTTTATTACGTACAGTTAGGTAAACCTCTAATGATAAATGTATTACTATGACAAGTGAAAATAACACTATTTAGTTTTGAGAGAATTGATGATTGAGATTTTTAATGATAAGATAATTGTTGATAACCGACGATGATGTGGTATAAGAAACGTAGGCCTAGATAGTTTTTGATTGGCTACATACGGGTGGTAATGTTAGGTTTGCCTAGAATATTATTTCTTAATGCTATGTCTATATACATAGTGGAGTAGGTATTACTATAAAGAACCATTACTATTTTGTATGATTATTAAGGTGGTTGTTTGTTTTTGTGCTGCTGTTTGTTCGGTTTGAGCTCTATAGCGAGTTGATATACTCTACCACATTTGTGATTGATTATGAGTTACAGTGTGCATAGACCCATTGATGATATATTCGTTTACTCTTTCTTTTCTGATTGGTCTCAAAAGGAAGAATATTTCGATTAACCGTCATAAGTGGGGGGTGTTTACGGCATACATTTCCTTCACGTAGTACACTTTTTTCGCGTTTTACTTGGAACATTCATCTCCCCAGCCTCTCCACGTCTGTGGTTGATATCTTCACAAGGCAGCTTCGTTATCCCAACGTTGTGTCAATAAAATTTTATCCGTCAACCGGATGGATACCGATACCTTGCTTGTATTCACTACCAAAAGGGTCAAATAATAGACCTTTTATTCGTTTGTGCTGATGGATTCATCAAGATTACTCGATTTCGCTGCTGCATGGCTAGAGGATAAGGGTATGTTATCCAATGGTTCGACCGAGTAAGTGAAATATCTATCAGAACGGTGACAGTGTGAGAGGTCCATTAATAGATAAAGAACGCTGCGTTCCATCAATGTACGTATTAAACCCTTTGATGTTCGCCAAACTATTGGAAACCCCCTCGATTGTCGAGGAACCGTTCATTGCGTACATGTAATAGGTTTCACAGTTCGAACATCCTGGAAAATATTACAGCCATTGCTAAAAAAAAAAGCGATATGTCAAACATCAACATCTTGTACGAATGTTGAGCAATACTTGAATGACTAAATACATAATACGCACATGGTGTAATCGCATAATTACACCGAAACATGTGGTTTCCCGTAAATTACAGTGTACAGGAGTGCAATAACTATCAGCCTGATAATTTACTTCTCTCTGATGAGAGCAATGGAGTTGCTCGCGCTGAATCAAAAATATTGCCAAAAAATGGTTTAGTGTGGCTGAAGGCATTTATACTTACATCATTTCAAAGGGTGTTGAATCTTTAGAGAGATATATAGAACGTACCCAACTTGAAATCTATGTTCTCCCTGATTAGATATATTAATATATTTAAAATAAACCTATATTTTTATGTATTTATAGTTTTATTGTTTTATATAACACTCTTTTCAATGAAAATTATATGTTATAAATATTGAAAAAACTGTTTTAACTTCCCGCTTATGTATCGATTTATTGACACATTGATTGATGATGGCTGTTTATTAGCTCGGAGTTGTTGTTATGTAGGCATACTTTCGCTGGTCTGTATGATAATTAACAAATGTTGTAAATTTCTCGTTAAATAATTACCATGTTAATGATAAAATTAACAGTTGTATGTTTAGAGACCATGCTTGACAAAAGTTGTGAATAGTACGTTTTGGATGAATTGCTTAGTTACTTTACTGTGTTTAAGTATGGATCTTTGTTAATGTTAACCATTTACGTTTAAGATGGGCTACCAGTTTCTCGTTTGTGGGTATAATCATTACTCATATGATGCTAAGTAAGCTTTAATTAACTGAGAAAACTTTGTTGTACGTCAACATATATTGATTGAACTTTGTATAAAGAACTTGATTTTATGTATGTTTATTCAAAATGAATTTACTCAAAATGTTGACCTTAATCAATAGCATCCAATAATCACAGTGTGTTCAGGAAGGTTAGCAGGCGAGGGGGCTGATGGGGGGTTTATTATGGTATGTGTGACTCTTCTAAGGGTATGTAAAAAACGCTAAATTTAAGTTATAAACATAAAAGGAATAAGAAATTTTATTTAATTTATAATGTATTATATTTATTTTATTTCTGATGGTTCTGGAACCATTATTTTCGAAATCTAACGACCCAATAACATATAATATAAAGACACCATTATTGTATCATTACACAAATATTTAATAAATCGGCAACCGCACCGGGCCAGCTCCGGTGCAGCGCACTCCTACTCCTCTTCCTTCATTCTTTCTTTCCCACCTTTCCTCATTCTTTCCCTCTCTCATTCCTCTCTCCTTTGTTTTTTGCATTCTGTGCTCTTTTTTCAGTCGGGACCCCCTAATGGGAGGGTCCTAGACACCCTACACGGACTTATAACCATCATATTCGAGTTCTAACGACCTCAATAACCCTTATAAAAGACGTGAGCCAACATTGTGTTATACGACTGATTATATAACTTCGGACCCAGTGGCTCCAGCACCGGTGCCGGAGCCAACTCATCAGATTTTCACATATCAAGTATTTCTAGAAATTCAACTCTGAAGCCTCTCACCAAATTTCAGCCAATTACGAACACTTTGATTTTAAAGTGGGGTGGGGTCCCACTTCGGGGGGACCCAAGGGGACGTAACTTCATCTACGACGAGGTTACCTCCCCATCTAACCCTCCTCCAAATTTTAACCAGATACGATAACCCTAACCCATGTACATATATATCGGATTCAGAACTGGATGCGAAGAATCCACGGCGGAATACAGAGTCGGAGTGCGTAAAAAAACGATCCCTTACAGGGATCGTTTTTCGAATCAGATTCGATTTCCTTCGGAAATCGAATCTTCGACGTAAAATAATAATAATACTATAATAATAATAAGTGTATGTGTATATGCGCACGCGCGCACATATTATTCACCGGACCCCGCGTGGTCGATGAGCGACCCGGAGGCGGAACCGGAGGCGGAACCGGAATCGCGGCCTGAACCGGAGGCAGAGAGGGTGCTGCGGACCCGGAGCTGCTGCGACTGTAGAAGACTAGGGGATAAACCACAGACAGACACAAAAAGTCTCTAAAGGAGACTGAATCGGATTCGAACGCAATGCAGACGACTGAGGAATGAAGTAACACTGAAGGTGACGAAGGATTACGCTAGAAGGGTATTAAAACACTCAGAAGTGTTTCCTTCGGAAACACTTTCTTCACCTAAATAATAATAATTAATAATGTGTGGTGATGTGTGTGTGTGTGTGTGTGTGTGTGTGTGTGCGCGCGCGCTCTCGCGCGCTGACGTTAATCTCGGCTGCGCCGAGATTACGTCATCACACTCGAACCCAACTCTCTTAGGCCATAAACTCACCCATCAGATCAACAACAAGGCGTAGAGCGCTATATCGATGTTCCACCCTCGGGGTGACCACCCTCTATATACATCCTACAACTTGAAAATTACACGGATTCGTCCTTATCCCATATATACATTTAATTCCCAATTTCCAGACCTAATCTCTTATACTTTGTTGAGAAAAGAATGTAGGAGCTTCAACCGGGCGAGGCATCACTACCTATATTATATATATATATAAATTATATATATTATACATATATATATATATATAATAAATATATATTATACTAATATATATATTTATATTATATATATATATATAATAGTATATAATATATATTATATATATATATATATTATATTATATATATATGAATACTATATATATATATATATACTATATATATATATATACTATACACATATACCATATACATAACATAACATATACAATATACATATTAACAATATACATATACATATACAATATAATAATATATTATATATATATATATATTATATATATATATAATTAAAAAAAACAAATATATTATAAATAATAATAATACTATAGATATATAATATAATATATA
The DNA here is from genome assembly GCA_015478945.1 of Trachelipus rathkii. Lineage (NCBI taxonomy): Eukaryota > Metazoa > Arthropoda > Malacostraca > Isopoda > Trachelipodidae > Trachelipus > Trachelipus rathkii. The sequence continues at coordinate 33,828 of JABUQX010103757.1, forward strand.
TATATAATATAATATATATATTATAATATATATATATATATATTATATATCATATATATATATATGATAATATATATATATTATATATTATCATAATACATAATATATATATATACCGTATATATCATACATTTTATATATATATAAATATATATATATAAATATATAATAATATAATAAATATATATATATATATATATATATTAATATAATAATATATATACAATATAAATAATACATACATCTAATAACATACAATATATATACTACATAGCATTTACCCATTATCTTACCATACCATAAAAACCAAATAAATATAACGTAACGATAACAATATATACTAAATATATAGATATTTATATATATATACATATATATATATATATATATTATATATATATATATATAATTATAATATATATATATATATATTTATATATTAATATATTATATATTATATATAATTATATATATATATAGTATATATATATCCAATATATATATATATATATATATATATTATATATATATATATATTTATAATATATATATAATTTATATATATATAATAATATATATAATATATATATATATAATATTAATATATATATACTATATATAATATAATAATATATATATATTATTAAAATAAAATATATATGTATATAAATATTATATATATATAAATATATATAATAATATATATATAAAATATATATATATAATAAATATAATAATATAATTATAATATAACATACATATATCATACACACAGATATATAATAATATACCTACCTATACCACACCCTACGCCTCCATATACTTACCTCTACCTACCCCCCTTATACTATATATTATATATAACTATATATATAGTATATATACTAATATATATTATCCCTACTATATGAATAACTAGGATACAATAAAAAACCTACAAAGGTTGATAAATATAATTAAAAATATATACTTATATTAGTGCTACTAGATAAAATAATTACTTTTCCATAAACTGCTTGTTCAGACTAATTTAAATTCTGAACCAAATCTCCATGATCAACTTAAGATTTTGTTTTGCCCGTTCAACATACACAGCTTGCGGGGGCAGTAACTCCTCATAAATGATTACTAGGGGTCATAAAACAAGCTATGATGGAAAAAAGGATTGAATGAATGTTAAGTTATTATAAATATATAACTTATATATAGTTTATTAATATTATAATTTCATTATTTTATATTAGAAGACCATATACAAAAGAATAATATTAGTACTAGTTATATAATTATACGTCTATGATAAATATTAGTAGTATATACATAGACTGCTTAAATGTTTGTTAACATTATTTATATACTATTTCTTTTTATATAGAGTACTTATTATATTTTTTTTTTTTTTTTTTTATATTTTTTTTTTCACTTATCACAACACCGCTCAGCGCAGACAAAGCCCTTAGTATTACTATTGAAGGGGTTTAACTATCTGGTTGAGTATCTAAACGAAACTAAAAACAAATTTCATACTAAACGCATATTATCGTTCACGAATGGAGCACAAGTGAGGAGATTTAATTGATGTATGAATAATCATCTATATAGATGTGAAGAAGTAGATAATTTCCACAGAACAGAATGTAGCAATGAAGAGGAAGTGAGCTCACCTGCAGCGAACTAGTCTGGAGTTGCTGATATCAACACAAACTCATGTTGCCGACAACAGCACCCCATGTGCATCGAGGGCGTTCTATAAAGGAGGTGGCACGCGAGTGGAAAGTTCCCCGCGAGCACTTGCCGCTCACCAGTAGGTAAGAAGAGATACTATAAGATAAGAGATAAGTTAGACTTATCCCTATCATCCGTGTTTCGCACAAGTGATTAGTTTGGCAAGTGAACTAGAAAAGTTAATCATACGGAAGTTATATAGTCTTTATGTGCCTT
>JABUQX010103758.1:0-5000 GCA_015478945.1 Trachelipus rathkii
AAATACATATATAGTTCGTTATATACCTATATATAATAACTTACGAAATTCATTGTTGGTTAATAATATAGTGAATTATAATTAAAGTAAAAAATAAATACAAATATATATAAATAAATATTAATAATAAATGACTTACGGTAGTCTCAGTTTAAATATACAGTAATAGGAACCTAATTAATATATTAATATATTATTATTAAATATATTATATATTATATATTATATAGTATATATATATATAATATCCTATTTTATGTTAGTTTGTTGTTGATTGATTGTTTCTGATTGATTTAGTGTTGTTATTGTTTATTGTTGTTTGTTGTTGTTTGTTGTTGTGTTGCTGCTAGTGTCGTATTTAGCTGTTTATGTTATACTTATTTACGTCATGGCCTTTGCCCTTCGAAAACGGTCGCTGTATGTAATAATATAGAGATTTTGAGGAGCTTACAATGCTCATTATTGTTTACTCAAGTCATTTTATCAGAGAGGCAGTAAAGGATAATAGCACTAGACAGAATGTTACATAAATCCCTAACTTGAATATTAATAACCCTCACTAAGTAATTAAAAAAGGAACTCAATAGGAATTGAGGAACAGAATAGGAACAAGGATTTGGTAATTTGAAAGAGATATGCTTCCTTATCACTATATTCACAGTTTAAAGATTAATATAGAACAGTAAAAATTATGAGAATAATAAAACGATTTTTAGACACATGATAGATTTATACTGAGTATATAATATAAAGTTAGAATTCTTTCTCATCTGCCTTATACTATATTTTCAGTTTATAAATATTACTGATAATTATGGAGGACACGCTTGTGAGAGACACAATTAATTGTTTCTCTGGTAATTACACTTTTGTATTAATGCAACTTTGATATTCTAGAGCGTATTTGTAGATAAATGACATATTAGTATAGCCACTAATATGAAAAACATATTTGGTTTTTTCATGTAATTTATTGTCTTTTTGTGTCAGCGGAACTAATGTTAATCAAGTGGTTTTTAAATGTGGTTTTTATAAGTGTATATTATTTAATATGATTTATATTAATGAGGTAATATAATCCTTAACTTATGGTAACTTTTAATATACATTATACATTTAGCTTAAACCATTAATTTTATATAAGATATTCGCATTTAAGTTATCTAATTATCTATTCTTCCTTTGATAAAATTCTCCTATTATATAGGTTTATCTATATTTAGAATATTATTAGTAAAACTATTATTTTTAGATATTATATAACACTTTTAAATCTTGCTTTTAGTTCTTTTTTTATTCGCAATTTATGTTTGCTAACAAGAATTCTGCAATATTATATATTATGTTATTTTTATTTGGTTTTATACATAAGACTCATAAAGTTAAAAAAAATAAGAGGTAGTATATATTTATATTTAATAATAACTACTATATTAATCTAGAAAATAAAATAAATAAGAGTATATATATAACTTTATTATTTATTATAACTATAGAATAATAATAAATAATATAAAAAAAAAAACACGCAATAATAAGAATAGTTATATTATTTATAAACCTATAATTAATATTACTATATAAATATATAATTAGAAATTCTTTCACTATCTCAATGATAAGATTTTATTCTGAAATACTAGGAATATTATATATATATATTATATAATATATATAATATATAGTGATGTGACTCACATGTGACTAATCCGCTATTCACGCATTTCCCATTAATTTAATTATATGACTAGGTGAATGTTTGTGGATGTAAAAAATTTATAGAGAAAGTTATTAAATTTGGTTTTAATATAGTTTTTTGAATTAATTTTTGTATAGTATGAATTCAGTGAGGTAATGACACGGAAAAAATTGCATGATATTTTAATCACTATAGATATTTATTTCACTTGATTTTGGTATCAAAAATATCAATTAAGTATAATTATGCTTATTTATATATATTATTATATATTTTATTCTTTTTTGTATATATTAAGGCTGATTTAAATCTATTCATATTAGAAAATAAAAATAACATTTATATAATAATAATAATATATTATAGCAAGACTATATTATTATACTGTTCTCTCAATATTATTCTAACACTAAATTGTCTATAACTAAAAGATATCATTGTTTCTAAACAGGTTTTACTTTTATTTCTGATGTATAACATTTTATCAATTTATTTAAACAAATATTATATCATAGAGTGTTATTATTAACTGTATTAATACCGATATGATCAACCCTTATTTATCACTATTAGAAATGATTATCTACGATTCTCATATCGTATAATTATTTTTATTATAATATAATTTTGAAGTTTATATAATATATAATTTTATTTTTTATCAATTTTCAATACAAATATACATTGACATTGTAACCCGCTAAACTCTTTAGTGTTTAGCTTTAGTTACTTAATTAGTTCAAGAACCTATATATATATAATAAAATTAATAAATATGCTCATATTTTAAGTAAATTCGTTTACTATAATTTACAATTCTAAAATCTAATAAATAACATAAAATAATATCATTAATATTATAATACGAGAAACTTTTACATAAAGGACAAATGTTTGTCATTATACATCAGAGTGGAAGTAACTGTATTTCTTACTAACATGTTATAGTCAATCGTCCACGAGCCGCAATGACTTAGAAAAAATGAAAAGTCGCAGAGAAAGAGAAAGAGATGTCAAAAAATTGAAGGTATTGAATTTATCTCAAGGAATCAATTGAAACACGTAGAGAGACGAGCAGAGGAGGGAATAAAAGAAAGCGATAGTAGAGAGTACATGAAATAGGATAATTGAAGTTCATTTATGATCGCTGGAAATCCTATCTGTGTATTTTGAGGAAGTATAATGTAATAATGAAATAAGAAGAGTAGAAGAAAGATAAGTACAGTAGAACGTAATAGATTGTACTTAGTATATAAGTAGGATGAAAATGAGTATGATAGAGATATGTAAGATGCTCACGCACGTACACGAACTATGTTGATATAATAAATAGTATCGTGTAGTAATTAATAGTGGAAGTACAGAGAGATAGATCGTAGTAGACTGATTAGATAAGAAAGTAATATGATATGATATAGAATGAGAGTGAGTATGAGTATAAGAAGGAGTAAGATAAGAATAATACGACAATGATATTGAAAGTATAGGATAGTCCAAAAGAAGAGAGTTTATAGCAATTTTACTATACATAAATTTATTTTTATTATTATTTTATTTTTTAGTTATTTATATTTGATTAGTATAATTTGATACTCAGATGGACAGAGTTTAGTGCAACACTACTAAGCAGATCAAAAAGCTGTCATAATCAGATTATTGGCCATATACTGAAACACAAAAATAAATAACGACGAGAAATAATCTCGGAGTATTAACAGGTATCTAGCTCAAAATGATCTCCTACTTTCTATCAGTCTCCTGTCTCTTTTTTCATTTTTGTCACACGGCATTGTTCCTCGCATAAAACACTTTCCCCCAACAAATAGGATCATTATCATTATAACTAAATGACAAAATATAAACCTCGGTGGTATTAAAAAATTAATTATTCAGGTTATGTGGAATAGAAGAAAAATGCATACAATTTATTAAACATATAAAAAGCCTGATTATAAATTCACTTAAGTAATAACTTTTATATACTAAATATCACATATCTAAATATAAAATACACCATTAATAATAAATATTAAATCAATCAGTAATATATAATTAAATTAATTAAATAAATTTATATCAAGAAAGACATATATTAAAATACAGATATTAAAATAAAGGATCAAGAGAGGATACAAAAACATAATTTAATCCCTTGACCTTGCATATCTAAATCTAAATTTAAATATAATCAATAAACAATATTAATCACTATTCAACATTTACACTACAATATATTATAATTTAATTTCTTACACGGTACACGGCGTTCGCTATCTTTTAAACATAATATATCTATTTGCTTCCCAATCAGAAGCTACCACTAACACGCATATATTACAAACTGAAACATCAGTATGTATATGTCCATGCCACAATGAGACTTTCCCTTATTATTCCGTCCATATAACGCCTGTTGCAAGTCCATAAAACCTAGATACAATTTATTCCTTCTTCTTTCATCATATTCTCAATCATTTGTTTCAATGTGAAGATTTGTTCCACACACCTCTACCACTTCTAAAATGCACCTTGTTCTTCGCCAATCAGTTTTCCTACTCAGTCACTAGAGGCATTTTTTGAACAAATTTATCACATATTAACATAATACTCCTTTAAATAAACTAAATTATCCCCTATGTTCTTACACTTCCCATTAAACCTATTTCCTTACCCCTTTATAACAACGGTATTATCACTATGTATATGTATCTATGCTATCTATCTCTTAAATTACTCTATCGGATATTCTATAATTTATATACTTCCGCATAATCTAGCAGCTTGTTGCATAACAATACTTCCATATCCAGTCAATAACAATTCCTGATTTTTGAGAATTATTTTCAACACAGTAATTATATATTCTTATCTATACCTGTGAGTTTACCCTTGACTTCTAAACTTTTCACAACTCTATACCTAATTACCTAGTATATATATTATGTATATACCCTATATATATATAGTCTCCCTATTAACTAATTATATACTATTTCATCTCCAAAAATAACCTATTTCTTTTATTACTCACTATCAAATTATACCCTACCACTTCAATTCATATCACCTTTCATTACGCCCGGATAATGTTATATGCTGAGTTTTTGATCATTGTTCCTACCTAGATACCTACACTATCCGTTAATCCAATTCTCATCGGCATCCATTTCAATCAGTCATGAAAGTACCATATTATTTATCATTTTATGAAGGTTCCCCTTCCTTAACCTTTCGTACTCTCTTCCAGATAAAGTTCCATTTATTTACCTCTTAGTAAGTTTTACTATACCCATTTAATCCT
>JABUQX010103758.1:15000-22426 GCA_015478945.1 Trachelipus rathkii
ATTATTATTATTATTATTATTATTATTATTATTATTATTATTATTATTATTATTATTATTATTATTAACTTTTTCATTTAGATGCTGTGTAGCTCTTAGGCAGTATACCTTAAGTAGTTACACATTCTAATTGTTCGGACATAGGGTTGGCCGAACGAACACCGAATTTTTCAGCACCGCACCGCCCAGTACACTTCTTTTTTTGACAACCGTATAGCACCGCAACGTTCGGCACCTCACTTGGAAGTCCGTCAACCCTATTCGGGTACCAACTAGCGAAGAAGGAATGTCTTGTTTAAGAGTGAAATGAGCAATTTCTGAAATTGATTTTTATCAACACCTCTCATGTAATATTTATTCAAGATCAGGTAGTGTCAGATACAGAAGGTCATGTCGGAGCTGGGACATGATTTTTTTTCTTATATTAAGTTTCAAAAGACTTTCAGAATTTCACTGTTCCAGAACTTTCCGAAAGGCGAAAAAAAGAAAAAGAAAAAGAAAAAGAAAAAGAAACAGAAACAGAAACAGAAACAGAAACATGTGTACAGAAACACAAGAAATATGTCCTGAACATTGACACATGGTTTTCAATTAGAAGTATATCTAAGAGTTAAGGACTTAGGTTAGGTTAAATTAAATTTGGTTAAGTTAGTTAGGTTACGTTAAGTTAGGTTAGGTTACGTTAGGTTTAGTTATGTTAGGTTAGGTTAGCTTAAGTTAGGTTAGCATACGTTAGGTTAGGGTCTATGGAGGAAAATATTTAATATGAACATCGAGAGAGTTTCTGGTAAGAGCTGAACACGGGTTTAAGTGTGAACAAACAAATTTAAATCTATAGATTAAATTTTCAGGATTGTATCATTGACCCATTTGAACCTGGGCTTATTTCCCATTTTCAAACTTGGTAAATAGCGAACAAATTAACTGTGTACTAGAAATTCCCATTTTCCCTTTTATTATTATTATTATTATTATTATTATTATTATTATTATTATTATTTTTTTTTTTATTATTATTATTATTATTATTATTATTATTATTATTATTATTATTATTATTATTATTATTATTATTATTATTATTATTATTATTATTATTATTATTATTATCATCATCATCATCATCATCATCATCAATCTATTATTTATTTTTATTATTATTATTATTATTATTATTATTATTATTATTATATTATTATTATATTATAATAATAATTATTAATATTAATTATTATTATTATTATTATTAGTTATTATTATTATTATTATATTACTATTGATTTTATTAATTATAATAAATTACTTAAAAAATTTTATATTCAGCTTTATTATAATAAATGTATGCATTTTTTCTCTTCCACATGACCATGAAAATTAATTTTTATACCCCGAGTATATTTTCTTTAGTATAATAAATCCTTGAGAACAATCTAACAAACAGACTGAAATAACTTTAGATATCTTTTATTATTTTTGTGAGTGGTGACAACCTGTAAAAAAAAAAAAAAAAAAAAAAATTAGAATGTAAACTTTGGACATCTTCAAAGTAAGATTATAACAGCTAATGAACTGATATACAGATATATATATCGGTAAAATAAATTATCATTAAAAAGAATGTTGATGAAATATTTCAAATAAATGAACTTAAGTTTTGGTGACATAAATTTGATTTATATGTTAATGTCTGGTAATTTATTATTATTATTATTATTATTATTATTATTATTATTATTATTATTATTATTATTATTATTATTATTATTATTATTATTATTATTATTATTATTATTATTATTATTATTATTATTATTATTATTATTACCTAATTAGAAGATTTGAGATGTTCCCAAATCTTCGCAAGCAAGAAACCTTTGGATAAAAACTGGTTAAAGCGACAGTACAATAAATAGAAGTTTGAAAGAGGGTACGGTCCCCCTTCTTCGGCAGAGGCTGAAGGAGAGCACGCTTTTAACAGGAGTAAAGAGTTGATGTTGATAAGCTGAGATGAAAGAGTTTTCCAAGACAAAGGGCAAACCCGGAAGAACAATTTTTCAGTACTACAGAGGGTGTAACACCAGGATCCACAGTTTTTTTAATGTTAGGCCTAGAGTCGCAAGAATAAGCATAAATGAGTTACAGAGAGGTGGAAAATGAGGAAATACTCCGGAATTATCAAACGTGAAATTAGAGGCAGGGCTTATAGCAAAGAGATAATCTTTAGCAGAATGCATGACAGCAGTGGTGTCGTCAGGAGAAACAGGAGGAAGAAAAGTTAGAGTTGACATTTTTTACAATATGCCTAAATAGAGCCATAGAGCGAGTTAAAGAGCGAGAAAGATAGTCATACTTTATACTGAGCTAAGTTTTAGTATCAACAAGTGCAGATTTTGCACAACTCTAGGATAAAATGTAGGAAACACTAGTTTACGTATCTATAAAAGGACGGTAATTTCTTAAGGCAGTGTTTCCGCCGCCAATCAAACGAGAGCAAGAAGAATTAAACCAAGGTTTATGAATTTTACTTGAATGGAAAGAGAATGGAATGTGAACCTCCATGGAAGAGCAAATTGCCTTAGCTTTACGATTTGCACACTCCGAGAGAACCATCCCTCTAAAACGGTAAAAATTTCAGAGGAAACCAAAGAAATACGACAAGTTCGTTTAGTCAGCAGTAGCAAGTGCCCAAAACGTCCCTTCACCAAAGTCTTTAATGAATAGGATAGGATACAGAGTTTAGAAGGTGATCGGAGGAACCCAGAGGTGGAATAAATAATGTAAGGAGTATGATTGGAAGTTAAAAAATCTAGTATCTCCAAGACGATCAGGAACAGGGTAAGGAGTTACATTAACTATTTAGTGCTATTCTGAAAATATTTCATCTCTGACACCAGCTGTATCTTAAGAACAAAAGAAGTACTGAATGGAAGTGGAAATGCTGAATATTGAAATCACCCAGAATGATGATTTGTGAGAAAGGAAATGAAGAGAGAATGTGTTTTATTTTAGAGTTTAGATAGTCAGAGAATTTAGGAAAATCAACATAATTTGCGCCCAGTAGCTCAGTGGTAGAGCACTTGCCAAACAAAGCGAGGATCTCAGGTTCGCTACTGGTCGGGTGGGAGAATGTGAGCTATTCTCTCCTTGAGTTTGGCTTCGTCCTGTTCATACGTTAATTGAGTACACGCACACCCCTTCCGAGATTAGGGCTCTGCCCGTAAGCGGTGGTGTTTATATGTTAAAAAAGATAGGTGATGGATTGGCAAGACATATGAATTTAGTTGAAGATTGTCAAGAAAGCGTGAAACACAAAGAAGAAAATTCATTAAGACTCCAAATTAGAAAACAATAAAACTGACAACATTGTTCATTGTTGCCAACATATGCGTAAAATCCGTCTATGGCTGAAAATTGGGGACATAGACAGTATGAAGGAATAAAATAGATTCAATCAAAGCGCCCAAACACCGAAAGAAGAGAGGTGGTGTTCAACAAAGTCGAAATTAGAACATGAATCACGAATGTTGTAGGAAAATAATAAAGAGAGAGGATCGTGTACAAGTTGCCAAATCGCCAAGTCGCCAAGTCGCATGTGATGATGGGGGGAAGTGGGATGAAGGACTATGAGGCTGTGCTTGACGGTGACATTTTTTATGTGACTTATAAAAGAATATGTGATTAGGTAACAATACTTATGATGTGTGACCAAAGAAGTGACTACTGGACACGCTTAGTCGCTTATTAATACTCCTGTGAGAGGAGGTGTGAGAATGTGGCAAGAAAGGGACGAAACATTGAGCACCGAAGTGCAGAGGAATGTCCATACGCCCTAAAAGCCTATGTACTAAATGGAAACTATTTAGCTCGGCACACAGGTCACACACACACACAACACACACAAACATAGCACACACACACACACACACACACAACACACACACACACACACACACACACACAAGTAAATTCATCGTTTCGGAGGAGCTCACCCCATGTATGTTATATTATATTATTATTATTATTATTATTCTTATTATTTTATTATTATTATTATTATTATTATATTATTATCTATTATTATCTATTATTATTATTATTAGCTGTGCCGCTTTCCCTATGTTGGGATATAAATCAGCTGTAGAATATAAGAACCAACAGTCGTTCATGAGAAGTACGACATGCAGTTGATACTTTGTTCCAGTAATATGCAGCTTGCTATAAAATCTATAGCATTAGTTCAACGATAGAAGGGTCAGTGCCACTTAAGTGGCCCAGTGCGTGCCAGTGAGTGGCCGGCTTAGTGCAAGTGCACGGGCATTCACATGCAATTCTCGAGTGCAGATTTCGAATTGATCGACCCGGGAGTTGAGTGCATCGATTAGAGTGGCAGTATTAAGGCCACTGTGATTATATATATTTATGATATATATAATATATTATATATAATATATATATATTATAGTATATATATATATATTATATCTATATAATAGTATATATTATAGATATTATATAATATATTATATATATATATATATATATCTTCTTCTTCATCTTCCTTTTTGTTTTCCCAAGAATGGGAGTAAGGTGCGTAGCATGCATCGAAAAAGAAAAGCAGTAGAAGAATATCACAAAAGTCGAAAAGAAATCCCAGCCTTACCGCCCCCTTTCTGTACCATTAGTTAGTGAGAACATCGTCGCAGTTAGAAATTCTCACCCTAGAGTTCATGGGACGCACGCGGACCCTACTATGGTAGAATCGTCAATGTAAGGGTTCATCCTTGGAAAGGTGGGCCACAATCATATCCCCTCAAACCCCGCATTCACTCCTGTTATACACCTTCTTCTCGCCTCTACCAAAACTACAACTCACATTCCTCTCCTTCAACATTCGTTACTGACTCAATCCAGCTTTTTCTTCGGTCTCCAACCCGCCGGTCGGTTCCAACACACTCGCCACTATACCATCCGCTTAACCAACCGATTTTCATTCATCCTTTTCACATGACAAACCATCTCAACATACTTTCATTTATCTCTGCATTTACCCCTTTCTTCACACACACAATATCTGCTACTACGTTTCATTCGCTCATTTGTATGCAATTATCAATCTTCTTCTCACACCTAGCACACCCCTAAGATTGTGCATCTTGAACACATAGAACTTTAGATTCTATCTTCTTATTCAGACAACCTAGTCTCACTACTATAATCAATAACTACGTAACAACATACCTCATGTAAGACCCTAGCACACTCAAGACTTAGTCCTTTACATTCACCAATCGATTTAATTGCATCCACCAGCCACCTTCGCTGCCATTCACACTTTCTACTACAGCTCTGCATCATCCGTTCCCTTCTCATCCAATACATATACCCTAAAATATTTAAACTCAGACACTTGTTCCAAGCTGCCACCCATCTAACATAACTTCACACCTGGGACTGTCTCACGTCACAACCATAACCTTAACTCTTATCCACGTTACTTTCACACCCTCCTTTTACAACACCCTGCCAAATCTCTCTACCAATCCTCTCAAAACTCTTCTTCAGATTCGCCACAAACAACCAAATCATTCGCATATGATAGGTAGGGGCAACCCTCCACTCATCTCCATTCTCCATCATTCTAGATTCTAACACAATTTCCTGCCATCCCACCTCGAAATTCTTTCATCAACCCATCCATAAACAATATAATTATATATATATATATCATATATATATATATATATTATAATTATATATATATATATAAATATATATAGAGTATAATATATATGATATATATATAATATATATTATATATATTATCTCACTATTATAATTATTTGAAAAGGCGTACGTACCGCAGGAAAGGGTATGAAAAGGTGAAGAATGCGAAGACACTTTATTTGAACAATGGCAATACATGGTTAGATTAACATTGTGTGGGTCCTGTCTTCAATTGATCTGTTGTTGACCCCTCTGCTGATGACTGCCTTAACACCGTCCTGGCAGGGCTCTCGATGAAAGTGGGCGAAGTCCTGGAACAGTGATTTGATCCGATACGTCGTGCAGTGCCTGTCGCCGGTCCGGGAGGGTCCGTGGAAGGGGGTTGCAGGCTGTTCGGATCCAACGATTTCAGGATATCCCACAAATTTTCGATTGGGTTGAGGTCCGGACTTTTATGCTGGAACGCCACTACCAAAAGCCGTATTTTGAAACTGTCCTAGAGGTAGTCGTTCACTGACATTGGGGCTTTCTGTGCGTCTTGCATTGTCATGCATTAGGATGCAAAGTGTTGCCGATCGTAGGGGCATATGGCATGGACGATTGGTTCGAGATGTCTGGTGATGTACCTTACGGCTGTAAAAGTGCCTCCATCGAAGATGGCAACTCCGTAGGTCCCGATAAAGAGATGCCTCCCCAGACCATAACCGACCCGACTTCCAAACGGTCTTCACTGCAGCACAGCTGGCAGTTGTGCGGATGCCCTCCGTCGGTCGTCGGTAACTCTAGCAAGCCCTGTCCGAGGCGTACAGACACCTCTCGACTCGTCTGTAGAACAACTTTGCCCAATCCGTCGACCGTGCCAATGGATGTATTCTCGGGCAAATGCCAGTCGCCCCCTTCGATGTGCCGTGGTGTGCGGTGGACCAATGGCAGGCCTCCGGGGCCGGTATTATTTTCCGTTAGGGCGTCGACGCACTGTCTTGGTTCACTACAACCTGGTGCCGTGTACTCCGCCAGCTTGTATCTGTAGATGTCGAGGCGTTGTGGTGGCGCTTCTCGTAATGCACTGCAGAGTATAATATTCGTCCTTCCACAGGGCTTGTCGTGGTCCTGGGCCTACCTTGTCCTCGCCCGGCGATGCATGGTGTCAGTGGTTGTCGCTGGTACCGTTGACCAACCCGTCAAATTGGTGTGTGCGCTATCAAACCGAACCGTCGACCAACGTGCCCGGTACCGTGTCTTAACGGCGTGGAGTGTTGTTATCTGCACGCACTTGATCTTCTTGAGAGTTGACGCAACTATCCTCCCCCATGTTATCGGAGTCGCTTCGTTACCTGAAATGATCATCGCTCGATTATAACCCCCGCGACATAACCTACCCCAACGTTTCCCAGGTCTAGTTACGTAGTTTATTGTTTTCCTAAATTTATGGCGGTGACGGCCCGCAATACTGCAGCGAATTCTCTGCGGGGTTATTACATAGTTTACACTGAATGCTTCCTGTGTTGGTGTGGGTCTCATGGGTTAGGCCTTCGTCATTGCGAATGGAAACATTTATACCTTGGTGGTGCGTTATTTTTGAACGAAACACAGTGGTATATATATATATTATATATCCTAATATATATATATATTATATCTATATATATATGATTATTAATATATATAGTATATATATATTAATATATATATATATAATATT
>JABUQX010103759.1:0-28242 GCA_015478945.1 Trachelipus rathkii
ATATAATATATAGTATTATTAATATTATAATATAATTTTAATATAATATTATATATTAATTATATATATATATATATATATATATATAATACATATATATATATTATCTATATATATATATATCAGGAGCTGCGGAGTGGTCACCAGAGATACAGGAGCATAGCAAAGTATATGAGTTTAGTAAGAAGTCATAGGAGACTCAGGAAGGCGAAACTTTTTTGAGAGTAAGGGATCTGAGGAGCCGGACTCACTCATGGAGAGGTACCGGAGGCAGTAAATTTTTATGGGTATTAATTATATATACTGGAGCTTAGAGTAGCTCAGAGGAGATTGCCGAAGGGGCGAAAATTTTAGGGGAGTACACTGGAGACCTAGAGTAGCCGGAGTCAGTGAGAATGACCGCAAAAAATAAGGAGTTATAGCAGCTATTTTATACCTACGGTCACTGCACAGTGCAAATATTAGTTACATTAAAAAATTTAAAGTATAAGTATTCATTTATTTAAAATACATTAAATGCAAGGATTTTTTCTTAAATAATATTAGTATAATGACAACAGCATATAGGTACAATGTTAATTGATAGCTTTAGTCCTTTTGGATAGTATATTAATGTAAACACACCCACAACTCAACTATTAAAAGATTAATAATGACAACAATTATACTAATATATAACTGAGAAATAGTAGTTTGAAGTTAATGTATAAACATACCTACACCTACGGTGGTAGTAACCTTCTCTCGATGTACCCGATTAATCTAAGTGCATAGCGTATCTGAATATCCTCATTACAAGGCACTCTATACATATCAAATAATTCTAGGGGGGAGGGGGGGGAGGTATATATTATATATATATATAATATATATATATTATATATATATATATATATTAATATTATATAGACAAAGATACGATTTTGCTATATATGGAAATATTCTTTTAGATTTCTAGAGACTTGATAATCTATGTTCTTTACACAATCATAAAAAAGGTTCGTTTCATCTCTAAAACAACTTTTAATTTAATTAAGTTTAATATCGTTAGACCCAAATATCATGTCAACTTATAGACAAATTCTGAATAACTCCTCATGAATTTGAATATATTACTCACTCTGATGATAAAATTACCCTACATTTGTCAATATGAATAGTTAAACAGTTCGATTTCGAGTTTATAGGGGGAATAATCCACACTATTGTCCTCATACCTTCGATCATTGCAGCAAAAGAGTCTACCCGGGGGTTACTTTTTACCTACTTAAGCATTCTAATATTAACGTCCTCACACTCCCATGGGTCACTCACAAACATCCTATGTGGGCGACTTCCTTTAAGATTAAATTCGGCGAAATCTTTATACGCTTCAAAGTCGACAAGACATTTGGCTCAACTTAACTTCAGCCTACGCACATTAATGTGTATAAAAGAAACAAGAACAAGCAGTGCGCATAGCTGAAGTACGAAAATAGCAGCTTCGAAGAACATCCTCTCTTATTCTCAAAACATGAGACTCAGAAAAATTCTGGATACAGCATGCGAAAACAATATATTCTATCATTTTCCCAATCTCACTGGGCACACACATTCATTTCATTCTGGGTTTTCAGCTAAAATGTCAGAGTATAGAACAACATATTCAATAATACACAATTGATGGTATAGATGGTCTAAATGCAATATATTGCCATAGCTTTTTCTTCCATTAAGGTTTTTCTTTGCATAACCAGGCACATTAAAACACTCATCTCTCAGAGTAAACTTTGTTGAGCATTAGACAACTGGAAGTACGGGCTAAGACTTGAAAAAACACATTAGTGTCTAGGGTCATAATTCATAAACAAAGTTCTAGTTCCACACTAAACGAAACAATATAATACTAAATAATTAAAGCTTAAAGATTGCTATAAAGGAGAGAGGCTTTGTTGTTTCATTTATTATGCAAAACTGTAAGTTCTAGGTACATAGGGGTGGTCACAAGCTAAATCTATTTGTCAATGATATACTCAAGATATATCATGGACGTAGAGCCATAAAAAGCTACATATCTTCTAAATTTGGCACGTCTCACGACAGGTATATAGCAGAATTAAGAATACCACTTCCTGTGGTTCAAAATTGGTAACATCTCATTGTCGACACGTCACTCACTGGCATTTATCCCGAGAGACAACATGAATCTAGAAACTTGTTTGGTTGGAGAACACCACTCTGTTATTACGACAGAGATTCGAGCACAAATTTTACCAATTAGAGCAGGGAGGTCACGATTAGCTCTGACAGTTATCTGACGACCGACTATCCAAAAACTTTGATAAATTTCGTGAGGCCTTCTCCACCAGATTGATCTGAAAATTATTTGAGATATTCTCTATATAGCGTGACCAGATTAGAAGGGCGCACGGACTAGTGAAGCGGAGAGACATACCTGTGCTATTGGGTAATTAGAGCAAGCTACATAATCACTTTAAAATAGCCTGTAATGTTCAATAAAGCAGCGCTCTGTCTACGAGACACATGCTCAAAAGACTGCGGGAGAACATGAGTAAGAGATAAGTTTAGTTGTTCATTGAGCATACTAACACCCATATTCGACAGAGAGCTATATCCAAAACTGACAGATACCTCACACGAGACAGCTTCTTCTGGTTACACCTAATTAAAGCTCAGCTCATTGAGCCATGTCCAGTAGTCATTTTCATGCAATCCACGTTAACATCTAAGCCAACAGCTGCGAGACACAACTTCGCAAATACAAACTCTCATAAAGATTGTTCATTCCCCTGGTGAACAAATGCACACGACACATAGATGTGGATTCATCCGAACCTGGTATCTTTCAGATTGGATAATGACAACTCATCCAGGTTGATGGCATGCTATACAGAACTACAAAGTTACCAACATGTCTCGCGCGAATATTGTGAGCGTGCTAGTAACTTGCTCGCTACTGCGTAACTAACATGCAGGTAACGTCTATACAGCCTTAGAATGGAGCTACCTTAATTTGGTCATTCCTTGGGAATGCAAAAATATTTGATCAACCATGATGCACACGAAAACGCGAAAATATTCTTGATACATATAACGTAAAGACACGCGAGAATAGAAGTATGGAAATCGAGCACCTTGACCGCAATAACTTATAAAAGCAAAACATCATTGCAGACAAAAAGTCCATCAAGAAAATACATTTCACACCTTCTGTTTGAGTCTGACACAGTGTGAAGTTCTTATTTTTCCCTAAAACGGATGACCGAACTTTGAAAATAGCTATCGTCCTGTCCGAATAGCGAAGTGGATTATTTGGCCGCACCCATACAAGATATTCAGGTTAAAAAAATAATAAAAACGGATCTAAGGACAACGTTAAAGGAGGATTTTATTCCGACATAATTAAAACTTGAAAAAACAATTTTCCTTTATATTCACCCAAATCCATTGCTACCACATCCTCTAATATAAAGAACAATATTCTTAGTATTTATTTTAGAAATTATATATTATTATTCTATATATTTAATACATATATGGTTCTGATATATTATAGATACATATCATTAATTAGGTAATAGATAGAATTAATTATTATTTATAAAAGTTAAAAAAGATCAAAGTGATGAATATTTAATATAGTATATATATATATATATATATTTAGTAATAGTATATATTTATATATATTATATATATATAATATATTATAATATATAATATTTTAATATGGTGGAAGACATGAAGTAAACCCAAACTCTCCCATATCCTCCACCCTCATAAAATAAATATATTTTGGGGTTCAATCATTTCACCAATAATTATATTATTTATGGGGGGCGGTTAGAATTGAATATCTACACTTATGATTTTCTATATACTAAGGAAAAATATATTAACTATAATTTATACGGACTCTTGGAAAAGAATACTATATATTATAGTATGAAAAATTGCGTTAAATAAATTGACAGGAATAATATTCTTTTTCTTTTTTAATTATATGAAGGGATTAAGGATAAAATTAAAAATAGACTTAAATGCTACAGACAAATTTCAAAAATAAAAAATGTAGCGTCGTGCAGGGTGACCGGGCCCACCTCCTTATTAGCGAGGTGATTGGTCTCACTCTAAAAATAAATAATAATAATAAAAAATACAAAAAAATGCTCACTTAATAGCCACTGAGGTTAAGTAGCTTTGAATAAATTTTATATATAGATCAATTCTATGCAGCTGTAGAAAGTGTTTTATTAATTTTATAGAAAATGTTAGAAAAAATTAAGAAGCAATGTAAAGTTTTTAAATGGTGAAATTTATTCAACTTTTAAAAAGATTTTAACATCGTATATAAAATAAAAATGGGATATGCGATTTAATTATATTTTCACAGTGATACAAACTCAGAGTATGTAGCTTTAAACTGACAAATCAAAATTTCTTGATCTCAAACAGTATTAGTTGGCATATATAAAATAATCTACTCCGAGAGCCTCTAAACTATGTCCAGATGGTCTCTCGTACATTATCCTCTCGTTGCCTAGTAAAAATGATGGTAGGGTGACTCGACCACTCCATTGGTTTGTCGTATTACGTATATTGACATTTTTATTACGTAATAAAATTTAGAAATCTAACACAATGTTACCTATATATAAAGGTGAAAATTTAAAAATAATGAAATTTTAATAAAAAAACAAATCCAATTCAAAAGAATTGTCAAAATTTTGAAAAGCGGAGTAGCTGAGAGTAAACGTCCAGCTTGTTGATTTTTATTTCTCTTATTTATTTAGCATTAGTAGACATTATTACAATATTATAGTTTACGATTGTAATATAGATTTAAAATAAATATTTAAAAGTAAAATTAAAGATATAAAATATGAGAATTCATATTATACGTAAAATGGAACGAAATTTAACACAGATGTCAGAATCACATAACTCGATTTCTCTCAATTGTAGTGATGTCTTTTTGTTAGGAAAATTACAGCACAACCCTCAAACATCAGTGCACATGAATACAGTCGTTATTCAAACTTAAAAACGTTTTTATTATTAATATAGCAGCATTTTATTTTGTGTGCTTATGAACCAAAAAAATTCCAAAAGTGCATAGGGAGAGTCGGAGACCAAGGTATGCTAAGGTGTCCAAGTCACGCCCGCCACGCTACGTCTTTATAATAAAAATCAATTAAGTTTTCCAAATTTTGTGCAGAAAGTTTATATGGAAAGTATCAATTGATTAGTGCAAATTTTTTTTTTAAATTAAACACCCAATACTTTTGTAGAATATGACTCGTCTCTACGACATCACACTCACTTACCAGTTCATATCGTTCAACCTTGAAAAGCCGACTTCAACTCTCTATCCCTGATATATATTTATATATATATTATAAGTCTAAATCACGTGACTGTCATGTGACGATTGGAGAATGGGTATATTATAAGAGAGAATATTATTATAATAAAAGGTACTATCAAGTCAGTATCGCATTAACATATGTGTAGGAAGGTAGTGTTATGATAATATGATCACTTGAGTTATGATGTATTATCGCTGTTCTGTAGAATTAGTATTGTGGCTGATCATCTTAAGAATAATTTATTACGCTGTATTTGTGTTCGTTTATTATATATATTGATTGGTAGGGATTTGAGAGTTTTTAATATAGTATTGTTTGTAGATTTCACCATATATATAGATATAATATTATTATAGTAATATAATAACTATATGATAATGAGAGGCTATGTTGATATCGTGCTATTAAAGAAAAATACATAAAATTAAGCAAACAATATATACCCTATATTATATATATAGGTAGTATTAAGTTCGTAGTTAAGGGAATTGCTATTAAATATCGTGTATATTATAGAATATATAATTAATATAGATTATTTATATATTCTATATTAGATCTGTATATTATGGACGATGAAGGGGGATGCAAAAGAATAATTACAGAAGGATGGAGTAGTTCGAAAGAGCGCAAAACGCACCAAAAATTCTACATTACATTTAAATTTGCCGTAGAGGACGTTATTAGCAGGTTTAATGACGGAATACGTTGAATTTTAGAAAAATATGCTAAAGAGCCCTTGTGGCGAGATCGGAGAGAGCACTAATGGGTGATAGTAATTTTAGAAATGCAATAAGAAAGAGAGAGAGAGAGGGCAATTTTACTTTTTAAATTCTATTTAGCTCACAATCCACGAAACTAGCAATGCCACGGAGACACTATTGAGACGTCGCAGCATCCATTACTTGCGCGGAAGATTTGTGAGTAATATTATTATAAATGAGATCACTGAATGATGGAGCCGTCCAACATTTGATCTATGAAAAAATACCTTGGCTACTGGAATGTCGGTTTTTATGTTTTATCTTTAATAAATTTAGAGCACTGGTAACTAAAAATAATATGGGTGGCGTGACTGAGGAGAGAGGGAAGAATACACATCGAAAGACAGCCTCTTTGAGGATGTGGATTGAGGATCATAATTTAGAAAGAGATGGGATCTAGATAGTTGGTAGTATGAATTATATACCAGGATGTATAGTGGTGGGTATGTCTGGGAATCTAGGGATCGCTTACTTAAGATGAGTACACGACAGAAAAAGTGGTATTTGAGAGTCAGTAATAGTAAATGCACTGTTGAGTAGAAAAATGTGATTTTATTACAGAGACATACAATGAAATGTGAGTGTCAATAATATAGAATAAATGCCGGGTTTGAGAGAAGGTATATGGCTGTGCCTCACTGGGCGAATAGTATCAATGACCTAATATTATTGAATCCCATATCTGTAGAGGCCTTCATGTCCTGTAAATCATCTAGTAGTTAGTAATTTACTGAAGAGGAGATTATATCTAACTCAATGTATAAAAGGGTGCGTAATAAGATATGGCCTACTTCTGCTGCGTCACATATTATACACCTCTACTTTTGTATTCGCTGTCATTTAATATACACCTAACCTCCAGCTTCACGGGAATATAAGTAGGTGATAAAAAAAATAAAATTAATTTCTCTTTGCATATAATAAGTTATATTATTAAATTAATATCATCATAGCTCCTATTAATATTCACCAACTAATATTTTATGTAATATTAAAATAATAATAATATATATAGTAATATCTCAAAATTATATATATTTAAAAATATACATTTAATAATGCAGAACATGTGCTGACCTTAAATCTGGAATTAAAATTAGATTCATATATATAAAATTATAAGATTAGAAAATATTCTTCTCACATATCTATGTGTAGATATATACCACATAAACCTCTATTACCGGAGGAGTCAGGTAGAAACTATTCGTTCTCCATTTTAGAAAATACAATTCATTGCCTCAAATAACTTTTATATAATTTTGCAAATCATATATCCTTTATCACCATATTCTGTGTGAGAATTATCATTAAATTTATGTATTGATAATCATCACTTATAAATATTAAGAAAAAATAAAAAACCCTAATGTATAAAAAAAAAAAGGCACAAGGTATAAAAGATAAAATAAATATCAATTCTCAAAGTTTATCTTAGAAAATATTATAATACTATATATATATAATATAATACTATTATATTATATAACATTAGTACTATATATAATATATATAAATATAATATATAAATTATAAATTATAATATATAATACTATAATAAATAAAATATTTCATCCGCCTCTTCTCATCCCAAATGGGTATAGAGTATACAAGAATCCAATAGAAAACTTATGGAATTGACCGGAATATTCAATAAAGAAATATCCAAATGTATAAAATGAATTTATTTACCATTACATATAATCTATATAATATATATATATATATATATATATGCTATATATATAATAATATATATAATATAATATATATTATATAATTATATATATATATATATTATAGTATATATATATATATATATAAGTATATATATATCATTCATCTCTCTATTTTATAACATCTTTTTATTTTTTCCTTAATCTCCTCTTCATTATTATCACAATCAGCATCATAAAACTTTTTAACCGCCATCCCTTAAATAATATTAATTTAATAATTTTTAACTACCATTTTAATAATTTTAAATAAAATACATTAATTATGTTAATATTACCCTTAATTATACATTTCATCAATTTTCATATATTATAGTTTATTTCAACATATTTTTTGTAATCATATTTTATTTACTTTAATTATTTATTTTATCATTTATTACAAAAGATTCATTTATAGGATTTCACAATATATTATTGATTTAAAAATAAATTTTTTAAAAATAATTATAAATTTGGAGGTTTAATAACAAACCTGAAAAATTTTGTTATAGAAATTTTGGTTTAGGTATATCTATTCTAAAAACATAGATACTGAAATGTATTCGTCTAATGACTATTTTAATTTAATTATTTCCAATTTCTTTTCGAACAAATTAATATTACTATCAAAATATAAATTAATTTTACTTAGCAATGAATATAGGTATTGTTCAATGATTGTCGATCGCTTACATTTTACATTCTATTTTTTTGAGAAATATACAGAAGAGATAATCATAGATCGTGAGTTAATCGATAGAATTATTTAAATTGATTATACTAGAGCTTTGATAGAGAGAGCCTTTATATTAATAGCATCAAACAATAATAATTTATCATTGATTTATTTTTTTTTTTAATTAATATCGGGTGAAAACATGATAAATCCAATCAAGAGACTCATTTTTAAAAATGTATTGTATTCACCTTGCGAACTGACAAGTTTCTAGCGAGCCAAAACTACACCAAATAAAAAAAGTAGCAAATCAGGATTTGGGGCTGATAAGTACTCTGATGCATTGTGTGATAATTCAAAATATTAACTTGTATATCTGGACCAAGTCGATTTCAACTTTTAGAGTGTCACTTAACTAATAAAAAATCTCTCAGTCTACCACTCACTTCTGTTAATCTAATATGTACTATATTTAAATTACATAACTTTTTCACATATTGTTAATGATATATCTCATATATTTTAATTCATATAATTGGACATTATTATTATGTACAAAATGTAAAGACTATGTTTAATTATACCATTTGCATACATCAAAAATATGGTAATTCTAGAAACGTCAATTGCAAATATATGACAACATATTTTTCTAATATATACATTATCTTATATTATATTCTATAATATATTATATGAGTCACGATATAGATATAGCTCCGTTCTAAGTGAATAATGATACATGATATAGACTGAAGTAGACTTTAAAGGTGGCTCATTATTACCACTTCACCAAAAAAATTTACACGAATATGGTTGAACGAAGTAGGAGATATTTAGTAAACTAAGTTCATTAAGCCTAAACAAAGAATTTAAAGTATGATAATTATAAATAAATACAAAAGTTGTGAAGAAATGCATTAATATTTCTTGAAAGGAGTTGAATATAAGATAAGTATCTCAACCAATTATCAGCCGAAAATAGATGTAAATAACCGACCTTGCTGAAACAGCCTGTGTAGAGAAGTTAATTAAATAAATAAGAAATAGATTCATAAAATAAATAAAAAAGAAAAAAGTTTATTCGCAAATTATATAAAATTGTATAAATTAAAAACATAACAATATAAAAGAAATTAAAAGTAAAGAAAAAACAAATAAAGAATAAATATTGAGAAAGATAAATAAAAGAATTTAATAATTTAATTAAAAATTAAGGAAGGAATATTATCTACCATAGGAGAATAACGGTTGAAAATAGAAAACAGAAAAAGGTTTTATTTAGAAAAGGGTTGAAAATCACAAATAGTATTAAGATGATAAAAAGATGAAACGAGTAAAATAATAGAAAAAAAGGTAAAAAAGAATTATGATACAAAAGATACAGGTTACAATAGGTAAAGTTAGTCACGACAATAATATAGTGAAAATATAAATAGAAACAATAAAATAGAGATAGATTTATTCTTAAATGATGAATATGATAAGAATTATAAGTAAAAATATGTGAGAACACTTGAAAAGACAGATTAAATCATCCCACACATATTAATTATAATACACACATCGTAACAAGCTCATAGTTTCATGTAAAAATATATGTATAATATAAAATATAATATAATAGAAATAATAAAATAATAATATACTAAAATTCATAACCAATACATTTAAATTTTCGAATTTTTTTACATGGAGTTATATTACACCACTTGAGCTAAAATATTCGATACAATTACTTAGTACAAAAATTTCGATTCTATAACCATCTTTATGGAAACCTCAAGAAACAAACCAATATCCTAACTCAAGAAATCTCACGCTTAAATCTTCAAGGGCAAGAAATATTCTTAAAAATTCACAGTTTGAAAATTCCAAACCTGTAGAGTTAAAATTTAACCCTCCAGTAAATGGTCACAGTTTTAACTTGAACTTAAAGAAGCGTCCTTTTAAACCTTCTTGTGAGGAGGAAGATTTACCAAACTTCAATTTAGACGATGATGAGGATGAACTCTTAAGCAGTAAATATAGTAAGAAAGAAGAAAGTATATCTGACAAGGAAAATAACAATTTAAAGAGTCCACATAAGTGTTCGTCAAGGAATTCTTCATGATTATCACCGAAGAAAAATTAAATGCCTCTATCTAGAAACCGGGTCAAACTTCATTCCAAGTAGAAAAAAACTAACAATTAAGATAAAGCCAATGGCAAAAATAAAAATCACTCTTTTCGCAACATCACGAGACAGCTACATTGTCACACACGTCTACTTACATCCTACTTTGTATTTACTATAATGACGTGACGTCATAGGTTGATCTCGGGTGACGTCACATAAAAGGGGCGGAGTTTGATGTGTCGTTACCAAATAGCATTTCTCAATAAAAAAGAAAGTTTTATTTACTTTTTTATTGCATAAAATATTATAATATATATATAGAAATATATACATAAATTAGAAATATTATATATATATAAATAATACATATATTAAATATATATTATATATATATATAAAAATTATATATAATATAAATTAATGACATGTTTCTAAATGTGGGAAATCACATCATAATGCGTCACTACAAACGTAATGGTCTTCTTCATAATCAATGATTCTAAAGTGTTTGCATATACACCTAGTCTATCTCTCCTCTTGTCAATTTATGGAATTGTTGGTCAGCAAAAATGAAATCAGGACTCGAAATACTTAAGGTAGGTAACTTTCTAAATCATAAAGTTTCAGTTGATAATAGGAAACCTATTTACTTTAGCAATTTTAAGAGCTTGAGGTAAATTGCCAAATTCAACAGTGCCAAACAGGCATATTTCATGTTGGAGACATTATTATTGGCAACAGTCTATAATCAGTTAATGTATGAACTAAATTCAATACAACAAACCATCAAACTTGGGTCATGAAGTTAAAAAAATAAATACATGACGAAAAAAAAATTAAAAAAAAAACAAAACATTGTTCTTTAAACAATATTGATATTAAAAACTTGATTTTACTAATACAATTCCATTAAATAGTCAGAAAATGCCACCCAATTTCCCCGACTTTATTGCCTACTGGTACGAACATCTTGAATGAATAGATTCCAGTATAATAAAACTTAAAAGTATTATATATAACGTATATATAGATAATAATAGATATAAATATATATAAATAATATAATACAATAAATATAATATAATATATAAATTAATTAATAAATTATATATATATTTTTTACATATTAATCAGATGTCACAATTGGGACAACTGGGGTCTCAATGGTTTATCATATAATAACCCAATCAAATAAACCCACAAATCTGGTTTATAAAAAAAAAAAAGTGAAAATGAAGAAAGAATGACTATGGAACGGGGGGGAGAAGCTTAAAAAAAAATATAAAAACTTAGTGTTTAGCTCGATTCTTGATAAACATCTTAAGCTAAAAATTCACTCCTAAATTTACTAAAAAGAAAAAAGAAAAGTAATAGTAATAATAGTACAAAAAATTTATGCCCATCAACCAAAAGAATTTGTTTAAAGAGCACTAAGCTGATCTCACCCTTACCTGGCCAAGTCATCATATCCAAAAATCACCCATCTAATATTATGTATCTTATGTTTACAATATCAGAGAAACCAACAACTAATACTAATCTTGCTAAATTTCTGGAACACTATTTTATCAATTGACATATATCCAATAAAACTAAAAAATGTCAATCATTAAATATAAATGCAATAAGATGACCAAAATTACGGCCAATCAAATATTAAACCTTATATAATAATTATTTTACATATCAGCATTGAATTAACATAACCACTATAAACACTATATAAAAATATCACTTAAATAAATAAATTTGAGATAAGCAAAAATGAGAATTGATCTAAAAGGGAGCATGCGCAGAAGGATCAAAGTACATACAACATTTAAATGGTGCTCTTCTTTGGCAATTTTACAACACTCATCCTCCAGGCAACATATTACAAACCACCATTTATCCACATATATATCACATATTAAAGTAACACACCTCCTCTTCTAGATAACACCTTACAGACATCCCACTACTCATATGTGTTTGGGAGAAAGAATTGCCCACATGGTATGTCTGCGGTCGGAAGAGTGAACTAAGGGACGTGATTGGTTGGCTGCCCACTAACTGTTTGGTACTACCACCTATGCCTTGCTGGAAGCTGAGCATGCCCGGAGATGTCTGATCGCCCGTAAACGGCCTCTAATCGGCGAAATTGTATAATCGTAATGTGGTACATGGAAGTCAAGAAGAATAAATGTGGAGAAGAGTAGAGAGCCGATGGATGTATTTAGAACAAATTGATTTGCTCCTGTGAACTTGAACAAAGATGAAAGGAAACGGTGAAAAAAAGTGGTGTGGTTGAAATGTGTGTGCTGTGGAGAATGAATGGAGAGGAAGAGGAGTTGCAATTTTGATGAGTGACTGTGGTACAAAGCTAGGTAAGACTTGTTGTGTAGTCGAATATCTAATGGTAAAAGTCAATACACATGAAAAAAAGTGTGTGTTGGTTGTGAACGAGTAATGTCATAAACGATGAAACGTTGAAAGAGTACGATTTTTTGGATAATCTGAATGATGCTCTGGATGGGGTGAGTAGGAGCTCAGATTGATAGTGTTAGGGGACTCTAAATGGTTGGATAGGTATCAAAAAAGGGATGATAAACAGGAGTGGTTTGGTACGGAGAAATCAATGTAAGAAGTGGATTATTCTGTAAGTAGAAAGTATGTGTGTAAATAAATACTGTCTTTAAACATCAAAGATATCCATAAGTAACTAGATGGTGTAGGGATAGGTATGAAGTGAAAAGATGATTTGGATTTCTGTTTGGTGAAGAGAGTAAGTACATGTGTTGGAATGTTAAATCAGTGAGGTTAAATCCGAGGGATTGGAGGAGTATATTTGTCAGATGTAGACTATTTAAATTAAGTTAGTGGGAGGCTTGGATGGAGCGGAAGGTGATACGAAAGGAAGTAGGGATAAAATTAAGAGAGAAGTTAAGTGAACAAGACAGACAATAAGAGTATGTAAAAGCGCTCTCTAGTAAATCGGTTGATGTGAAGGAGTTGATACTGAACAAATCTGGGCAAATGAAGAAGCAATTGTTAGCAGTGCAAATAAAGAAAGCAATTGTTAGTAGTGCAAAGGATGTGTGTGGGTGCAAAACTAGGAAGTAAGTAAGTTAACACGATGGTGGAATGAAGTGGTGATGAAAGCTATTAAAAGTAAAAGCGTGGTTGAATGTAACTAAAAGCAAATATGAATTTCAAAAGAAAGATGCTTGAATATATATAGGAGGAAAAAAGAAAATACAAACAGTGCATACGTAGGAGAAAACAAGAGTAAATGAACAGTTTGAAAAGATGAATGAGGACATACAAGGGAAATAGGAAGCTTCTGGAAAGAAGCGCGAAAGTTAAGAATGAGGATAAGGGAATGCTTAAATAATGAATAGGGATGGTGCTTTTGTAACTGAATGAAATGGATGTGAGGGGGAAGTTCAAAAACACTTCGAAAATCTGCACAATTTAACATAATATAGTGTTAGTGAATGTTGTGGGTTTGATCGTGCAAGAAGGAAAGGTATTTGGGATGAGGTTATTAGTAGGAGGTAATAAAGTTAGAGCGTGAGAAAAAGTGAAGAATTAAAACTTGCTGTATAGACAAAAACCAAGGTGCAATGACGAAGAAAAGATAGAAGTGATTGATGGATTTGGAATTGTTAATAAAGGAAAAATTCAGGTTATAAGTTCCAAGGATGGAGGAGAATCGAATAGTACCTTGTATAAGGAAGGGAGAAAAGGGGAACGTAGAAATTATAGGGAATAAGTTTATGGGTGTTTAGGGAAGGTAAATGCTATTTTGTCGAAAGAGTGCGTCGAGTGACGAGAGACTGCCTGGGTGAAGAACGGTGCGTTTAGGAGTTGTAGTGGAGGAGTGGATCAAATCTTTACATTTGAAACAATTGATTAAATGAGAGAGAAGAATAAATGTATTTAGGTTTTATGATTACAACAGGCGTATGAAAAGTTATAGGATAGCTATGGCAGTATAGTGATATATGGCGATGGTGGTAGGAGCCTGAATGGAATCAAAAGTTATGTATGACGATAGGAAGCGTGGGTAAGAATAAATTTTGTCAATGGTGATTGGTTTAGATTAATAGCGGATGAGACAGTTGTGTTTAGTCTCCTTGGTTATTTAATTTGTATATGAAGGGGTTATAAGAATCGAGGTGGTATGGCAGAAATGTTAAATATGAGAATGGAGCAATGAGTGAGGGTGCCCTAACCTATTTATATATTGCGGATGAAATTGTTCGTGTGCGATCTGAAGAAGTTTTGAGAGTGATGGTAAGAGAGATTGGCAGGTATTAAAAAGAGGGTTGAAAATTCAGGTTTACAAGGTGCTACCTTACATTTTGATGGGAAGTTGCTCCCAGATATATTGATGTAGCAGCTGGAGCAAAGTTACTGAGTTAAATAGGTACGTGTTGGATAGAAGGAACGATATGCAGAAGTGTAGTAGGAAAGTTGTGAATGGCAGAAGGTCGTGCAATTAAATCGTTGCACCTGTAAGGGACAGTCTTAAGCGCTAGAGTCTTAACATAGGAGTGTTACCTGTGTTATGTATGGTAGTGAGACTGTCTGGAATAAGAATGTGCTCTAAAGTCAATGGTTCAGATGGACAATCTTAAGGGAGTGTCAGGTGGAGAAGAATTGATAAAATGAGGAATAACGTATTAGAAGTGTTGTGTGGTGTGGAGATTGGGGTAAAGAGAGAATAAATAAGTATGTTTGAGATGGTTGTCATTGAAAGGATGATTGATATTCAGTTGTTCGCGGATTTCCTATGGAGAGTGTTGGAACTGACCGGCTGAACCGAAGAGAAAGTGATTCGAGTCGTGAACGAATGTCTGAAGGAAGAAATGTGAGTTTATAAGGTGAAAAGAAAGTGTAAATAAAGGAGTGAATGGCGGTGATTGGAGGGTGGGTTGTGCCCACCTGGCCAAGGGATGAACCCTACATTGACGATTACTACCATTGGAGGTGTCGCTGTCCCATGAAAGCTTAGGGTGAGTTCTGACGCACGATCTAAATATAATGGACAGAGGGGGAAAGTAAGCTGGCTTTCTTCGACTTTTGTCATGTTCTGCTACGCTTGCTTTCCGATTCTCGCAGTGTCAACCACTTACGCCCATCTTGGAAAATATGAAGGTAGAAAAAGAAAAAAGAAAGATATATAGAAATATATATTATATATATATATATATATAATATATATTAATATATAAATAAATATATAATATATATTATAAGTATATATATAATAATATAATAATACATATAATATATATTATAGTATAAAGAATGAGCGTCAGTAGGAAATTAGTTAGTACTCATAATTCTTTGGCATTGTATAGAAATATCTTTTTGCGTGTTCAATTAAACCTATTAGTATTTGTATGAGTAAAAAATGACTGATACTAATTCCCTGTGTGTGTAAGTTTTTAGAATAGATAAGAAGCCTTCAAAATATTATAATTCCCTTGTTTAATTATTTAGGAATCAAAATTAATATTGAGCGATAGAGTAAAATAGAATTAGGGATGGAACCAGCTCGGGAACCCACTCTCAAAACTCATGAAGTGCCAACTGTGATGCTTTCCTTCCTAACGTTCATAGATTTCAGAAGCCAATGTGCCTGATCAGATGTAATCACAAGCAATGCGTGGGTCACCTGAGTTGGAGGAGGAGGAGGATTGCTCGAACCGTATAGAGTTGAGCTAGATGATATCAGGAGGCCTTTGGGAGTTGGGTCAATCTTGTGTTCTGCCGCTTGAAATATCGAACGCATTTGACTGGGTATGACGTGCGTCCTTGCTTATCTAGTTTCCTCCTCCTCTGCCTAGCTATCTTTCAAATCGTTCTATATCTGCTGATGCCGAGACTTCTTAATTTCCTGTCAAAAGTGCTGTTCTTCAGGATTCTGTCATGTATCCTACTCTATTTCATTATTGATCATCTTAGCTGCTCATTTAACCCTTTGCTTTCATATGTCATGGACTCGAAACCATTATTATACTCATTTAAAATCTGCTTCTTTTGCATCTACATTTGCCTCATCTTAATCTTTCTGATTTTATTCAAGCTGATCTGGATGAATTTCCCAGAAGGATCGCCTCAACCTTGTGAAATTCAACTCTTTAAAGCTTAAACCTCTACAAATCATACTTTCAAAGACACCTAACTTTTCTTTCTTTCGATGTTAAACCAGTTTAAACTGTTCTCAATATAAACATCCTTAAAAAAATGTTTTGAAAACTTTATATCACAACAGTTTAATTTTATATCACAATGGTGGCTCAAAGAAGCTATGGGTTTTGTATATATTGCAAGATTTTTTTTCCCCTTATCAGTTATTCTAAGTTTACAAGGGTCCCATCCTCCCTTGTATTCTGTACTGCAATCTTAGGTTTCATTTGCTTTTTGGTCAAAGGCTTAGAAACTTTCTTACTTTCCAATCCATTGGACCCTTTATCTTTTCATGCAACATTGGTGTTTTGTCTCTTTTCTATAGGTTCTACCGCAGCATGTGCTCGATGGAACAGACCACTCATTTAACACCACCTTTTATGATGCCCTCATTGCACAAGCTGTGCAGTGTGAACATTGTCACCTCCAGGCTTGTTTACTTGGTGCTTTCTTCTTTCCAACCACCTCTGTTTCCTGTTGAATTAATCTCTTTAAGTTTAAAGTTAGCTTACTCACAAACTTTGCGTTAATGGTATCAAATTAAAGCCTTACCTTAATCTGACAGTAAAAGTATGAGAAAAATCTTGAAAATGAATTTTGATAGAATCTGAAATCAAATATCTTACCTACTCGCCAGTTGACTCTTTTCTTGAAAAAAAATTTTCCCAACCCCAATTCAGCAGCCCTGATGTAAGCAGGGTACAAATAATAAAATTTATGCTATGCAAGACTTCAATTTTTGCTACCTAAATATTTAAGCACTGGGATTATAATAGTTTTGAAGGTTTCATATATAATTATTTAACAATATAGAGTACACAAAATTTCTAATTATTTAAACAGGACTTTAGTATAAAAAAAAAAAAAAAAAAAATGCAAAATTGATATTTATTATTTTGATTAAGTAGTAGAGTTTGTTGTTGATCGTTACCTTCCAATCTTCCAATAGACTTCCAATCTTCCAATTGTCATTTTGTTTTTAAATCCATAATTTTATTTAGAAGCAATTTGTGTTGTATGTTTTATTTTATTGAAAAGTTTTTCAACCTGATATTTTTCAGAATGTTAAAAGAAAATGTTGAAAAAATTGATGGCTCCTTCTCTGGGTTTAAGATGCAAGACGCGAATGAATTTCTTACCCAAGTTTTGGATTCCACCAAAGATGAAGTAACGAATGAGAGTCTGAAATGTGTTAAGGAGGAAACTTTTAATTGTTCAACTTGCACCCCAGAAAAAATCCCACCTTTAATAGATCCAAATATCATTAACACACCGGATGATATGTCTGGCATAAAAAATTTTAAAAGAAAAACCTTCGACAACCAACCTTTACCGCGCACACTTACACATTAGGAAACCCATTAGGGATTTCATCGAAAGCAGAGAAAAGAAACGGATGAAGTAAACTAATGAGTGGGGAAAGAGTTCTGTGCACACATTATTATCCTCACCGTTAGGATGGCGAGACGTGGGATCAATGGATAATTAACCGACCC
Source organism: Trachelipus rathkii (assembly GCA_015478945.1). NCBI lineage: Eukaryota > Metazoa > Arthropoda > Malacostraca > Isopoda > Trachelipodidae > Trachelipus > Trachelipus rathkii. Next base: position 18,323 of record JABUQX010103759.1, read on the forward strand.
TCATGATATGAGTAACAATTATAATTAAATTCGATAAAGACATTCCTCCATCTCCTACAAGACAAGCCATCCACGCCAATAAGCAGCGCCTGGGCGTATACCGGAGACCCCCTATAAGCCCGAGGGGGTGTAGAATAAAAGTTAGGTTTAATCCCTAACCCCGTAGTCATTATATATCCCGCGGAAAGGGATTCCCATGTTCCTGTAGATATAGAAATTATCAAAATTATGCTAGGAAAAATAGTACTCACCGAGCGATTACCCGTAGACAGTCGTGAGCGAGTAACTATAACCTTGGCGTTTCATTTGTTAGTAAAAGTACAATAAAAAAAAATCATTGACATACAACAATGTGTTTGAATTATAATAACCATTGTACACAAAAATAAGAAAGAATTCGGCAATTATTCTTTGTCCTTAAACAGGAGAATGTAACACAGCAAGGGACAAAAAGAAAAGTTCACCTAAAATAGGCCCATCTTTACACATTAGCAATTATTCACTTAATAAGATAAATTATTGAACAATATTTTTTTTATTATATTATTAGATAAATTTTATAAATTGTTTCTTATGTGAAATTTTAACCAAGAAGGATTCCACACCAAAAAAGAAGAATTTCCTATTTTTTATACAGGGCTGAGAGCTATTGTAATTAGTATATATTGAGGATAAGTGATAATTAAGTTATAAATTTTTTATTTTTTTAAAAAATAAATATTTTATTTATTATTTTATTATTATTTTATTATATTTTTATTTGTTTCATATTTTATATAAAACATATATTTATAAGCCAAGGCAAAACACATTTACGACTATATATCTTTATGGACCAGCATATTCCAGGGCAATAGTAGTATACCGATTTATAATACACGGGAACAGTAAGACAATATAATAATAAGGTATTTTTCAAGATACATATCATATACGGATAACTCGAAAAAAGCGACGCATACCATATATGACAAAGTAATTAAATAGGTACTACAAGAAAAGTAGATGGATAAATAGCTGAAATATTCCCTAATGCATTTCTCAAATAATCATTATCCCAATTATCCGGGATTTCAAATTAAATAATAATTCCAATATTTCGATTAACAATTCATCTAGATACAATATCCCGAGGCCGTGACGACCCTAATTAACACAATTCACGATAGATCGTATCAGAATACTAAGAACGATATCTAATCAAATATAATCATTCCCATACACACTAACGTATTATTACTGAAGTGATTACCGTAATTATCGAACATTATAACACATTTACTACATATAGACTTAAAAATACTGGGGGGAATCATAATTATTGAGAGAGAAATACAGTTCTTTTTGTAAACGTAGAAGTCTTTAATACGTTACCTCGGGGAACAAATCCCTTTCAAACACAGGATATTTGCACTTACGATAATGATTGGTGTTTTCTGTAAGTTTCGTATCTTTTCTGAGATATTTCATTTTTAAAACAATATTTAACCTAAATGTGCAATTTTCATATTACTTTTAAAACAATAGGTTAAGAATTATCGAAAGTTTGAATCATTAAACAGAATTGACGTCCGGTTTACCTTTTTTTCACACGAACGAACGTGAGAAGGATAACCTAATCGAGTACAATTACCAGAAAGGACTAATGTTGGCTATATACTAATAAGTAAGAGGCCACATAAAGGATTTTAAATTAGAATTTAATGGAAAGAAACATCTTCCACTATTATTTTTTTGTAATATTTGTAATTTGGTTTTAAAAAAAAAATTCAATGTTTTTAAACAGACTTGACCAAAACTGACCATTGGATAAAACAGAAAAGGGACCATTAATTATTGGGATTCTATTATATATATTATTAATACACAGAATATTTTTACATATAAATAATAATTTACCTAAAAAATGACAAAGATATAATAATACTATATTAAACTCAAAATAAAATCAATAATAACATTCAAAAAATAAAATAAAAATAATTTTTAAAAGGAATATAATACAACAAAATATTATACCCTTATAGCTAATATTTTAATCATATATACATGATTTTACTAATATGATATATAAATATATATATAATAAAATATAATAATAATATGTATATAATAGATATAATCATATATGTAATATACATTTTTACATCTATATTATTATCAGATATTAAATTTTTCTTAAGAGTTAATATATAATATAAATATAAAGGTATATAATATATAGCCATATATATTATAGTAGTATCAATTTATCATATATAAGACGTGGAATAGCTAAAGGCTGGTAACAAATCAGTAGGTCATATATGCAAAAAAATTATATTTATATAACTATAAATATATATTATTAATATATATATTATATAACATATATATAAATAATATATATATAATATATATATTATATATATAATATTAATATATGGGCCAGCCTTACTATCTAGAGAGCCAGCAATCATCACTCTCAAAAAACTAACTACAGCTACCATGAGAAAAAGGAATAATCAATATGCTGGAAGATCCTGGGCAAAATTTTAACCGAGGATAAACTGTAATATAAGAATATTGATGTTGTCACAGAACATCTATGCTCATATCTCAAGCAGTATTGAGGTCTACAGTGAAATGAATTACTGAAAAGGGAAGTAAGTACAAAATTTGGTTCGGAAAGATGTAAAAAAAAAAAATTAAAAAAAAAAAAATTAAACATAAAAATTGGCTATTTGTTTTTTTGTTTAGCGGGTGCTGGGACATAGTAATATACTATTTTATTTGTAAAGGTATGACACAAAAAATTAGGGGTACTCGAGCCGACGGGGGGAACACAGGGGGGGACGGTTTTCCATACGCCGCGTAGGGGAGGGGCGGAGGTAAACCCGCGACACCCACCCAAATACTAAAAGAGCGGGGGTTCCGGAGACCTCATGGCCTCCGGGGGGGGGATATAAAGAAAACCCTAAACCTCCAGTAGTTACTCGCCCGGTTAAGGCCGAGGACCTCCCACTCCTGCCATCAGTCCTCCGCGAAATAATTCTTGCAATACCAAATATGGGTATTAAAAAAAGAGGAGAGGGGTTCTGAGGGATATTTGACACAAAAAATCTATTTTAAAAACATGTATATACGAGGTACATACCTTTCACAATAGAACACGGTCTCGTAACAGCTATCGTAATAGTTCATGAAGTCTTAATAAAGTCGTAATCGCATTCAACAACCATACTTTTTTTTAATAATATACCTTTTAATTTGACTTTTTAACATTTTCTTTATAAACTGCCAACAATGGGTGTATATACAGAGGAATATAACCATAAATTTATAGTATTCATCTAATTCGTGTCTGCTATTAGAATAAGTTTTTTGAGATAAGACAAATAATTTATTTTTTTTTTATTTTTTTTTTATTTTTTTTTTTTTTTTTTTTTTTTTGGCATTTATTAACCGCACTACAATTGGAGTTCAGACATGTTACAGGCAATGTTATTTATCCCTTTATACCCTCGTAGCGTTTAGTAGTTTTTGAACGATAGGATTGAATGGCATCTTATCTAGAGGGCTAGACATCCTAATACAATATTATCATATATTATTAGTAAGCTAATATAACCCTTAATATAAAATAACATATACGAAACAATATGTATATTAACGTATAGATTTATAATATGATATAACATCAATTATAATAAGGCAGTAGCAGTAATATAACTAAGCCTATAGAATGAAAATACACCCCTTACACTACCAAATAACCTTATATCTCCACGTATAATATCATTTCTATACAGTATATAAGTATAAAAATTATATCTGATATATACCTATATAAAATAACTACAATAATATATATATATAAATAAGAATAAATGTATGTACTAGTAACATATTAGGTACATATCAAGAAAATATATAGATATATACACCCAATGACTATAACACAAGACCTGATATATTATACGTCATAATAATAGTAATATATATTAGCACTATACCCTATTATATATAGTATTAGCGCTATAAATAAATAAGATAAGGATAAAGCTAAATACTACGTAAAATTACATAATTATGTGGAAAGCCTGTCTGGCTATAAATTCTTTTATTTGAATTAACAGAAACAAAATAAATAGATACTTGTACACAACTATATTAATAAAAATACATAAGCTATAAAAAATGAACAATACAGAATACAACCGAAGGATTCGGTGAAAGCGCAATAAACGTTAAATCCTAGAACCATTAGGCTTCAACCGAGTGAAAGCCTTCATAATCGTAAAATAAAGATGGAATGCATAGGCAACCATAATTATAGATATCATCGTAGCGCAAGCCTTTAAGGGGTAAGTCAAACCTTCCACCTTTGTGTTATGATAAATAAATTATAATAAATTACTAATACCCTAAATATAAAATATATAGTAATACTAATATAATATATAATATACTATACTATATATCTTATACACCCTAACTAATAAGACACTTATAGGGTTTAATGTAAAAAGGACAGGTGCAAGCATATATATTAAAAAAACCGTCATCAGTCTAATTTCAGCCTAACGAATTGATCCAGCTGAATCAAATTCACAATCTGATTGTTATCCTAAAAAAATAACTTTCAGTTCTATTAATATCCATATATATATTTCACATATTATATAAATAATAAACTCTATATAAGCTATTATGATATATATTATATTTATACTAACTTAGCATGGGTACTCATAAGTTATTATATATTGATTAAAAATTATTTAAAAGAGTAATTCTATATATAACATTCCAGCTTAGCTAAGTATAGTATAATATTATGAAATATAAAATATATATATTATTATATACTACAATACATCATAATTATATTATAACACGTTATAGCTTATATAATAGCACCTTCATTATAACTATAATATAACTATTAATAATATATATAATATATGGTAGGCTACTCCAGCCAGCAACAAATGCATGTAATTTAAAATACTTTAACAGCTACAAGAAAATAACTTGATGAATCTGTAAACTAAATGTGAAAACAAATAATTTCATGGGTAGAAACTTAAAAATAAAAAAAGGTGTAATAATTTCCATTTATTCATTTATTAATAAAGATGCTTAAATATTAGGTAATTAACATCTTTAGCTGGCAGGCCGCCCCTCTGAGCTACAGCAAACTATTTTAGCGCCCCAGACGTCTGGCAAAAATTGTTTTTTTAATTTTTGTCTTCCTTTTTTATTTTTAATATTTTTTTCTTTTTAAGGGCTCGAGCCGCGGTGGGACAGAAGGGGGGACAAAGTCCCCAGAAGTCCCCCCGCTGAGGCCGGAGACACCAAGACACCGGGTTTCGTTCCTTTCATTCGTTTAGATTTTACCCTGAAGTATTTTTCGTTTTTTTTTTTATTATGTTATTTTTATGAATATATTTTATAAAATTGGACGGAGGACCCGGTGATTACCAACCTTACAGTGGAGTAAGGTGCTACAGGGGGCGCAACCGGAGGCGTCTAGTTGTGCTGGCGCTTCCGGGACACTTTTCAAATGACTACTCTTTTTGACTCTAGAAACTCTTAGATCGAAAAAATCCAACATGATAAAACAAATACAAACCCTGACAAGGCTCGCGGATCCTACAGATAAGGCGGCGGCATAATTCACCCAGTAAGAATGCATTTGCGATAACAGGCAAAGAGTATCTCTTACATCGACGATCGATCGTGAGTGATAAAAATATTTTTGATGTGGTGGGCTTTCGTGACCTAAGAGGGTACGAGTTCGTCTTTATTGCGATGGAGGGCGGGTGTTTGTAATTCCCGTATCTCCTCCCCCCTGTGCTCTTTAATTATGGGCAAACCCCTCTCCCGTCTCTCTTATGTTCTCGAGAGAGATATTTCCGCTGCCCGCTCATTTCTCCAGGTCCACAGAAAATCAATGATCCACCCTCCGACACCCACCCACTTGCCGCATTGAGCGACACGAGCAAAAAGGCCGAGCTTAATCAACAGGCAAAATAACAAATCAAAGACGGGACTCGGAACAACACTATCAAAAATAAATACAATATGAAAAAACAGTTGTTAGTCACAGGAAGCCATATTGTCCATCCGAAATAAGATAAGAAAATTAATTCAACATTGTCATGAACAACTCCAAGACACCATACGGCACAAGATACCCGAAAGACAAGAGTGAACGAATAGCCGAAACCAAATGTGCTCACACCGCACGCAGGCAAACTTTCTCTATGCCGGGAGAAAAAAATCGTCATTAAAAGTTAGAGGCTGAAATTGGCATACGTAACAGTATAATCACAGGCTCCAACAGAAACAGAGACTGGACTAGCATCAATCAAAGAAGAAACAAAACTAACACAACCAGTAAAACCTAGACTAACAACCACAAAGAAAGAACGCACCAGAATAAGCACATGATTGATGTTGAGAGTTTTAGACTGCCTAACCGAAAACAAAACACACACGAGTTTACCAAACCAATGCATAAAATGTCAAGTACACGAAGTAACTTTAACAAATAAATACGACTAGAGCAAGTCAAATTAATAGAAAAACAGAGTACGAAGAGAAGCATTCGAGAAATATTGCACAACAATCGGAGAATATATTACAACAAGTCCACAAATTCTGCATTTTAAAACCAAGTAACGCATCTGAATAAACTGGATCAATACAAAAAAACTTATGAAAACGACGGACGAGAAATAATCACAGAAATTTAAATATAGTTTGTATGATTAGATGAAGCCTTTGACGGATAAAAGGTGCTGAAGAAAAAGCTGCTACCTAGAACAATTGCAAAATTTCTAATTCTATAAGCTTGCCTTATTTTAATAAAAGTGATATGTTAAAAAAAAGGTATAATTGATCAGGAAAAGAAAATTTATTAATATATCTCGTGATAATGTATGAGACAGTCAAACTCAGTCCTATTAACAAAAATAAAAAATTATATTTCTTATCACTAACAACCATAATTCTCTCAATTAATAACTTGAGTTTTTTCCATCCACCAATCGATTTCTTCCTATGGCAGTTATGAGAATCATCCACCATAACATTATATCAGAATATGACATCGACCCACGTGAGGCAGTCGGCTCTTAGCAGCACTCCGGATGATTGGCTCCTAATGGTGGATGCAATTTATTCCATAAGGTTTGAGGTTTAAATATTTGCGTTTTTATTATTTTGTGATGATTTTTTGACAGTCCTGCAGAACACAACAAATAACACTCAGGATTCGAATCCGGATTGGAATCGAGCTCCAAATCAACGAATCCGTGAGTGGGTGTACAATTAGTTCGAATCGCGCGTTCCGAATCCGTGTGCTGGTGGTAAACTGTTAGAGATCCGAATCCGGATCCGATCCGAATACCAGCAAGCATTTTTTTGGATCGAATCCGAATCCGGACAGGGATCCGGGGAATGCAGGACATTCGCCGCATCACTTGATATAGGGTATCTTATATATATATATTATTATATGATATGAGTAGATAATTGATAAATTAAAAATTTACTTCTTGTGTAGAGTACAATGTAATTAAAAACCTAGATTATATTATATTAAATATAATAATAATCACATAATATTTATATATAACTATATAATATATAAGATATATCGACTTTTGTATGGCGCGTTATATCCACATCGAAAATTCAGTTACACATTTATTTTGAACAGAATCAAGTCCATGATTTAAACAATAACGGCCAATTTCCCAACTCTAATTTACACTTAGTAAGGATCACACACTGTTTGATAAAATAGGGTTTGAGTTTCTTAATATTATGACCCTACAACACTGAAGGAAAGCACATTGGGGTAATGGAGGCGGACAATAACATATTCAATTAAAGTGAAAATCTGATTAAAATGGCTCGACAAATAGCGAATCCAAATAATACCATATTCTATTAAAGTGCTAACAGCTACGGGGGATTTGTGGGGAATTAGGGAATAGAAATTCAGACACCAAATCGGGAAGAAAAATAGTAAATTAATAAGGCTTAAAATTTATACGGGCTTATGAAAACGGAGGTCGGTAAATATATTCCTCAACCTATTAAAGAATTAGGAAACTATAATACTGAATTAACTTATAAATATATGGTGTGAAGGAAAATTAATCAACAGTGGTATACTAGTGAGCACAAGACACTAGGCAGGGAGCTTGAAAATGTGAAAACAGAATGGCAGATGTTAGAGGTGGCATGGTAGATGAGCTAATATGGGACCGTCTCTTAGGACGTATAAAATATCGCACATATTCCAAATTATAAATTTCACAATCAAAAAAGAATAACGGTATACCGTTTATTAAAGCAAATGATTCAGAGCTTATGACATCAAAGATACAATTTACTGCTCACATTAAATGTATCGTCATAACTTGATAAATAGGTGTGAGATTCGAAAAACGAGCCCTTGATCTTTATCTACTTACTTGACTAAGTGGGCCATTAATTTGAAATAAGGGGGAAGGGAGTCGTTAAAAAAAAAAAATTCTTGAAACGGGATGAGGAAAAGTGCAGAGAAACGCGAGACACAAACTATAATTCGCGAGAGTCCTTTGAGGAAAAAGATTACCTTAAAGAGCTGTTACAAGCCGGCCGAAACTCATTGCAAACCCAGAGGTAGCTAACCTAAAGCGGCGTCCAGACAGAAAAGAGAAAAGACAAGAGTGACAAAGAATGATTTCCTGGAGATATCGATCGTACAACATAATTTCTCGCACGCCGGAATGAGGAATCCGTCAACGGATGATTATCAACAGATGTCACTGTTGGGCTTCTAAGCGATGGAAGAATCGTGTAAGCAAGCGAACCCGCATGATCGATTAAGATTATAAAAAAACCTGGAAACACCTACTATAGAACATCTGGAATTTTTTACTCTTCTGGCCGTTCCCCGGGAGGTCCCGGCAATCATAGAAATCTGCGATGGAGTACAATATAAAAGAGAGAAGAGAGTGAGCGAAATCCGGGATAACATCCTGAAAAAGAACAAGCTATTCAACAATGGAGAGAGGAACTTTCTTCGATTTTCAAAACGAGATCGAAAGAAAAACAGAAGACTTTATCCTTAAAACAAAACACATAAACCTTAATACACACAGATTTCTCAGTTTTGACGTAGTCTCCTTATTTACATTAGAAGATAAAAACCCCGAACCATAAGATCGCACATGCAAATCCTAATTCGGAAATGAGAAAAAAATTAAACAAAAAACAGATGCAGCCGACGCGCAGAAATAGTGCCGCGAAGAAAGGGAGTTCGCCACCCACCAATTATGTAATTATTAAGCTGATTTAATTATAATAAAATTTATTTAATTTCATCTACATTTTAATAAAAACATGCATGGAACTTTTTTAAATTTTCCCCTGTCAATGCGTACTTTTTTAAAAAAAAATAGGGCATGCTAATTAATAGGAAACGAACGTCTTTAAGCCAGCAGGTCTAAGTCAATTAACCGTCCTAGTTGCAAATGGCAGGATAGATAGATTTGGGAAAAACAACAACTATTAAACGTTTGAAAATAAGTACTGAAATACAACACATAATCAGTAACATAGATCAGTAATGAGGCGCGAAGTTATACCCACGCCCCTTAATAGCAGAAAACGAAAATACAATAGGTTACAGTGGCCGTTACTTATTCACGTTTAAATTTTGACTCTCAGAGGGAAATATCATTACTTACGACATCATAACTATGAGTGTGTGGGGTGTTGACGTTTGTGAAATTTTTTTTGGCAAATTAGAGATATATCAAGGGTGCTTCGGCAAATAATCTAGATTTTTCAGCCTTATGATGTTCGGAGGGTGAAACGAAGCCATTATGAATCGGGATCATTACATGCGAAAGAAAAATTTGAAATATCGGTCG